>JAVTVY010000533.1:0-35705 GCA_036873755.1 Hanleya hanleyi
TTTTTAAGTTCAACATTTACATACAAAAGATCACCCTGACATGGACTACTCCATCACACCGCAAATCAACTCTCAGACAAGTCACAACTACCTACCTTTATGAATGCAGAGTACATTTACCCCCCCCCCCCCCTCAGCCAGCTGATGTATTCGAACTACTTCTTGTATTACATACATATATATAGACAACTATTAATTGATAAATTTGTGACAGAACTATTTTCTTGGAAAACTGTGCAGAGTGGCGAGCCGGTCAGATTTGTGAAATTCCTACCCCCCCCCCACACACACATACACACACAAATTGATGGCACTAATAAGTTTGGGGACTACAATCAGTCCCAGATAAACAAACAAACGAGAAATCCATAAAATATTGAAACGGTCATCGGGGGTCGTACAGGGCCTGAACAAACTGAGAAGAACTATTGTCTATTGTATTGATTAAAGGTTAACTTACGCAACACAGGTGCACTCTGCTGAAACAATTGGGCCTCTCTTCTCTTGAAGAATCCATAAGTTGTATGGCTTTTCGCTCTGGCGGGTTTCCGGCACACTTGTCCCCTTCACGTACATATAACCTGGGATGGATGACACCTCGTGCAGTTTTACGTTGTCGATATGACCGTCACAAAATAATTTAAAACCATCATCCTCCCTGTAACGTTTCAATCGATCGCTGCTCCATTCGCATGTTTGAAACAAATAACAAAACAAATCTGGGTACTCCAGAGGTGGGAGTTTATGTAAATCAACAGCCCACTGTCCGTGCGTGATGTTATTGGGGTGTGGGATTTCTTTCCCATTCACTGTTCGCCGTACTTCACTCTGCTGAGGTGTGTCATCTGGTTGTACGATCACCGGTAAATTTAATTTGGAGGCCTGCTCTGCCAACTCAACTAACTCAGCTTTCCTATACTTTGAGGTTGTGACTCCACGTTCTTGCAAGAATTCCTTCAAGCTGACGACTGTGAAATTGTTGAAATTTCTCAAAGTACTATTCGAGTGCGGAACACTCAAATTTGCCGCCATCACGAAAATCTGTACCCCCAAACTGACGGCGCGAGACTGTTTCTTAACTTTTTTTGTAGAGAGCTCCTATCCGCGATCCGGGGTATTACTTGTAACTGCACTACATACAATTCACGCGCTGGGCTCATTTATTATAATTAGTTGTTATCCCTCGGCCAACTTTGGCCTAGGGGTATTGTCGTCATCATGTACGGCTGTCCGTACGTCCGTTACCGCGATATCTACAGAACCGTTCCATGCATGGCAACCAAACTTGTTACATCTATTTATCTTCACGTAAATCAGAAGCCTATCGAAAATGAGTCATCTCGGACAATATTTTGCAGAGTTATGCCCCTTTTTACAAATAAAAATCCATTTATGATTTATTGTGATAATTTCAGAACCGTTCCATATACAACATCCTAACGTGATACAGTTGTTTCTCTTGACCTGAACTAGATGCCTATCGAAAATGAGTCGTGTCAGAAAGTATTTTGCAGAGTTATGCCCCTTGTCTAATAAAATCCACTAATTCCTATGTTAAGTTTGCATATAATTTCTATATCATGTTTGTATACTATCACATTTATTTATTGATTGGATGACTGATTTATTGATTTATTCTCTTACACAATGCGAAGAATGCCTGCAAATCTGTTTTGAAAATGACACTAGATGCCTATCGAAAATGAGTCGTGTCAGAAAGTATTTTGCAGAGTTATGCCCCTTGTCTAACAAAATCCACTAATTCCTATGTTAAGTTTGCATATTATTTCTATATCATGTTAGTATACTATCACATTTATTTATTGATTGGATGACTGGAAAACTTTTTTTTTTTTTCAAAGAAAGTACACTTACAATACCAGGGGTAAATATTTCTTCCCACAAGCCAATCAATTGGTAGAGACACCCTTACATTATAATAGCTGGGGTTCAGAGCCGAGGGGTTTCGATAGCGCAGCTTCATGTTTTTCTACTACATTCATGCCGGAGTTTACATAATATTGAACAGGAAATTATATGGTCTATCTCAGTGTTTTTCGTGCCACATGACAAAATAAACAAATACAAACACACTGCTCAGGTGGTCAGCCATTTCCGGAAAACATGTTGTATATGCTGATATATATATTGCAAATTTGCGTAATATTTTTCATAATACCTCACTCGACATTCTATCAACATATCTTACTTGACAACACAATCATGGGAAGAAAACGAAATATTCGGTATTACTTCATTCTGCATTATCGCATTGTACATGCGGTAAATGTATAAAGTGAGGTATTCATCCAAAATAAATACTTTACATAAAGTTTTGCTGATATATTCACCATCGTACATATAATTATAAAAAAGGCAAACATTATTCCCGCAAATTGTATACTTTCGCGATAACAGTAAAGTTTTTTAACTCCACACCGGAAATGGCTGCGGCCAGTTTTTCCCGTTTGAGGTCTGTAGACTGATCAGTTCCTGTTTTCTTCTCTTTCCTTGAGCTAGACTTTTTTCAGTTGGCAATTAAATCCATGAATGTCCAATTGCCACAAATCACATCTCTGTAAGCCTTCTATAGAATGCTAATTGGCGGTCAACGTCTACTCAATCACCCGCGGTGAGGGATTTCGGAAGGTGTGAAAACTGATCAATGGGGCATATTCCAGCATAAAAATTCATCTTCGTGACTGGTTTTCTACACTTTCTCAAAATATATTGTTCCAAAGTGATTAAAGAACGTTTGGTCTATAATCCCTACATGTTGTGTGAGAATATTGTGTCATTATCATCAAGTAGCGGATAATAATTACAGAATATCATCTGAAAAGTAGATTATTTTTGTTTATGGTCTATATCCGACATATTTTTTTACACAGCTGGTACATACAAACTTGCTAATAACTTCTCTATTTTTCATCCGATCATGTCAATTTTTGTGGAGCATAATATATACATTACAGTCCGAACGACTGTGTCTCAGTTTTTCAAAATGTTGCTTTGTTTTGAAGTTATTGGAACTTGAATTAGACTTTCATTTTGTTTCAAAAAATAAACTTTACAACGCTCTCAAACTTTTTCTAAGAGTTTAAAAAAAAACTGAGACACTCTTATTTGGTTTGAAAGGTTTATTATCACCATGCAAAATCTCGGACTCGTTACTTGTAAAATAATAGGTGAAATTAGCGATATAAAAAATACCTTATTTTTTTGAAATAACTGTTTTCTAACTGCAACAAAACCGGTGAAATAAACGTAAGAATCAAATTTTTACTTTATTTGGAACGCCCGAATCGTGATCTTTCCAACCATATAAAACATACATATGTATGTGAAGTGGTTGTGATGAAATGAGACAGAATGCACGAGGGTGTCCAGTATCAGGCGCTACCCCGGGCCTCGAGTCCTTAAAAGAGATATCTCAAACTAGCCCAGTAAACAGAACAGAATTAGTATTCATTCTTAATTATAAAATCTTAAGCATGTTTCATAGCGCATGCCAAAGTGTACAAAGAGATTGGTCCTCGGTTCCAGTACCCAATGATGACACGTGCACAAAAAAAAATCAAAAAAAATACCACAAAACAAAGCCAAAGGATCCTCCGTACATGTACATTCACTTTCAGACTAACTTTGCTCATTTCTCTTGTATTATAACAATCGACATAAGATTCTAGAAATCTTGAAACTCCTGAAACTTAGATTATATCTTGGTGTTTTTCAGTGTCCCTTTTCCGATCTTTTTCACTCAGATTCGAAATTCTGTAAACAAAATTACAAATCAATCGTTTGTTCTTAGTAACAATGGACAAAAAGATCCTCCAGTCATGAGCTTACAATTATCAGACAATGGTGGGCGCCAAGATCCTTCAGGATCTCTCGTTTTATGTTTAGTTTAGTCGATTGGACTGCATAGCTGTAACAACCCGTGTTAAGTATAGGAACCCTGAACTCTGTCTCAAATTGATCTACATGTTGTAAGCAATAGCACTGAAGCAAAATGGGCCCAGTTTCAACATCAAATTCACCTGAAATACATGAAAATAAACTGAAAAATTAAATTTATATTTTTCATCTTGTAGGTACCTCATGGAGAAAATAATGGTCCAAATTTTCAAAAAAAATTGCAATGCCTTCTGCATGTCTAGATTGACAAGTGGGTGAAGTTTCATGACCATTGAGAAGAAATTACCAAAAGATGGACCATTATGTATTTGAGTCTGTATGACTGTACAGGTTACCATTGCTTGCCTGTTTATGTTACCCTGTCATGGTTCTCCTAATTAGTGTACAATTTGTATAATCTATTGTTGCCACTCAGAAGTACTAGCGCTGCCACAGTTATCTTTCTTTTCCAACAGGTGTTGTCCAAGGCTTGAACCATTGTCACAAACTGCAAGGGCTGTCTAACATATAGTTGTCCTTGCAGCTATGCTTTTTGTGTTGAAAAGCAGACAATAAAAATGCAGTATTTTTTTACCCCTCAGCCCGCATGGGCATAGGGGTATTGTTCTGGGTCCATCTGTCCTTCTGTCCGTCCGTCCGTCTGTCTGTGCGTCCGTCCGTCCGTCCGTCTGTCCGTACCATTTTCGTTAACATTTCATATCTTGGAAACTACTGAAGGCAGGTGCTCAAAACTTCTATCCAGTACAGAATGTATTTTGTAGATGTGCCTTTTGTATCTGTTGGGTTCTTGATATAGTGGAATCACTTTTTAAAAAAAATTTAAAATAACAAGTTTTATTAGTGGGCTGTTCAAATCACTTTTCGTCCGTGGTCCGTCGTCAGTCCGTCCGTAAACAATTCTTGTTATCGCGATTTCTCAGGAACTACTGTATGGATCTTCCTCAAATTTGGTACACAGGTTCCCCTTGGGGTCTAGTTGTGCAAGATACCTTTTTGGTCCGATCCGAAAATCCAATATGGCCACCAGGCAGCCATCTTGGATTTCCCCATGAAACCTTGTTATCGCGATTTCTCGGGAACTACTGCATGGATCTTTCCCAAATTTGGTACACAGGTTCCCCTTGGGGTCTAGTTGTGCAAGATACCTTTTCTGGTCCGATTCGAAAATCCAATATGGCCACCAGGCAGCCATCTTGAATTTCCCCATGAAACCTTGTTATCGCGATTCTTCAGGAACTACTGCATGGATCTTTCTCAAATTTGGTACACAGGTTCCTCTTGGGGTCTAGTTGTGCAAGATACCTTTTCTGGTTCGATTCGAAAATCCAATATGGCCACCAGGCAGCCATCTTGGATTTCTCCATGAAAATTTGTTATCGTCATTTCTTAGGAAGTACTCCATGGATCTTTCTCAAATTTGGTGCACAGGTTCCCCTTGGGGTCTAGTTGTGCAAGATACCATTTCTGGTCCGATTCGAAAATCCAATATGGCCACCAGGCAGCCATCTTGGATTTCCCCATGAAACCTTGTTATCGCGATTTCTCAGCAACTACTGTATGGATCTTTTTCAAATTTGGTACACAGGTTCCCCTTGGGGTCTAGTTGTGCAAGATACCTTTTCTGGTCCGATTCGAAACTCCAATATGGCCACAAGGCAGCCATCTTGGATTTCCCCATGAAACCTTGTTATCGGGATTTCTCAGGAAGTACTGTGTGGATCTTTCTCAAATTTGGTACACAGGTTCCCCTTGGGGTCTACTTGTGCAAGAAATCGTTTTTGGTCCGATTCAAAAATCCAATATGGCCACCAGGCAGCCATAATGGATTTCCCCATGAAACTTTATCGTCATTTCTCAGGAAGTACTGCATGGATCTTTCTCAAATTTAGTACACAGGTTCCCCTTGGGGTCTAGTTGTGCAAGATACCTTTCCTGGTCCGATTTGAAAATCCAGTATGGCCACCAGGCAGCCATCTTGGATTTTCCCATGAAACTTCGTCATTTCTCAGGAACTATTGGATCTTTCTCAAATTTGGTACACAGATCCGCCTTAGGGTCTCGATATGCAAGATTACTTGGTCCGAATCGAAAATCCAATATGGTCACCAGGCGGCCATCTTAGACTTCCCCATGAAATTTTGTTATCGTGATTTCTCAGGAAGTACTGCCTGGATCTTTCTCAAATTTGATACACAGGTTCACCATGTGGTCCAGTTGTGCAAGATACCTTTTCTGGTCCGATTTCAAAATCCATTATATCCATCAGGCGGCCATCTTAGATTTCTCCATGAAACTTTGTTATTGCGATTTCTCAGGAAGTACTGCATGGATCTTTGTTAAATTTGGTACACAGGTTCTCCTTGTCGTCTAGTTGTGCAAGATACCTTTTCTGGTCCGATTCGAAAATTCAATATGTCCAACAGGCGGCCATCTTGGATTTTCCCATGCAACTTTGTTATCGTGATTTCTCTGGAAGTACTGCATGGTTCTTTCTCAAATTTGATACACGGGTTCCCCTTAGGGTCTAATTGTGCAAGATACCTTTTGCGGTCCGAATCGAAAATCCAATATGGCCACAAGGTGGCCATCTTGAATTTCCCCTTGAAACATTGTTATCGTGAATTCTCAGGAAATATTTCATGGGGCCTAGTGGTGCAAGATAGCTTTTTTGGGTCCGATTCGAAAATCCAATTAATACGGTATTCTCGAGTTGTGACGTTCCATTACAAGAGTCGGCGGATCAAACGGTGGGGCATATTCTAAATATCCATACCTTCACCTTCCATATCAAGGAGTTCAAATAATTCGGAATTAAAATGTATTTCTTCAAATTTTAAATCAGTTTTCTTTAGTCCATGCAGTAGCAAGTGAACTGCCCCACCCTTTAGTCTGCCGGCGGGTCGGCTACATGAAGGGACGTCACTCTTGTGACTCAACGTCACAACTCGACAACTGTAGACTACTGCATGTTTTGATCCAAGCGGGATAATCTGGATTCATGAACAGGCACTTTCGAAGTTTCAACATTACTGCGTGGACCGGATCCCTTCAGTATTAAGTATTGTACCATCTTACTATTTTCGAGCATGGTATCTTAAAAGAGATATCTCAAACTAGCCCAGTAAACAGAACAGAATTAGCATTCGTTCTCATTGACACTTTGGCATGAGCATTTAGCTCATGCCAAAGTGTCAAAGAGATTGGTCTTCGCTTCCAGTACATGTACACAATGATGACACGTGCAAAAAACAAAATAAAAAAAATACTACAAAACGAAGGCGAAGGATCCTCCGTACATGTACATTCACTTTCAGACTAACTTTGCTCATTTCTCTTGTATTATAACAACCGACATAAGTACAGTTTCTAGAAATCTTGAAACTCCTGAAACTTAGATTATATCTTGGTGTTTTTCAGTGTCCCTTTTTCGATCTTTTTCGCTCAGATTCGAAATTCTGTAAACAAAATTACAAATCAATCATTTGTTCTTAGTAACAATGAACAAAAAGATCCTCTAGTCATTAGCTTGCAATTATCGGACAATGGTGGGCGCCAAGATCCTTCAGGATCTCTCGTTATGAATTATGCTTTGGTCAAATTCTACTGACAATGTAAACCTTTGGGTAATGGAATGGTCTTTGCTGAATAAGGTACCTGATACAACCCAAATGTAAACTGCTCCAAGAATAATTGAAGGTAGTTCTACAGCCCGTTTCATGTTTCCCTTTTCATCAGTCTTTTCTCTCCATTCTGCTTTCAAAATATCAACGGAATATTGCCTGCTTTGTCCCTGAATACCAAATTATCCTTCCTATTTTTTTTCTGGATGATCAATGCTCTCCACGAAATACCAGGGGACATAACCCATGCATGGCCAACCCATATTTTGTTCTCAAGGATTGATCCGCCTGCGAATGTAGTCCAAGGTAGTCCAAGGTTTGATCTCCACAAGTTTTTTTCAAGTTACGTAAGGTTGGTGATGATATTAATTATAGGAATTGCTTAATGTGCAATTTTCATCACTTTCACGTCTTGATAACTTTTATAGTATAAGTAGCCAGTTCAGGTATCCATACGCGCTAAAACCCCTATTGCAGACTTCATTTATTTATGTGACAACCAGCAGCCGATCTTTACCGGTACTTTGAGGTGAGAAACTATAAGCAAAGCTATAGGCTGGTTGGTTAAATTTTTTTTCCTGTTTAGCATCATTTTTTTAATAATTCTGGGTAGGGAGGGAGGATTTTCAGTGGCCTGTGTGGATAAAATTATCAGTAAACCTTGCCTTAATAGTTGGTTTCTGTTCTGAATAAAGTAGCTTGCATCCAGCCTTTATAATTGGAGATTCAAAACGTTGGTTGGCGACAATTACGATAATAGACTTTAATGGAAAGCTGATTTGTCAAGTGTTAAACAAACCAGTCGTCTACTATAAAGAATAGTTCTGGGCGCTTAGAAGCAAAGATGTAAAAAAAAAACAACAAACAAAACGCTGCTTACATGTACAATATGGCATTTAGTGAGGCAGCTCAATAAACTGTTGATCACACTGCTCTGCCACATGTACACACACTCATGATATAACTGATAATTTTTTCTAGAATATTACAGAGCTGAGGGGTTCTAGCACCTCTGGTGCCTCATGTTTTTCTAAACTCCCAGAAGTTTCAGCTGTACAATATTCAAATAGAATTGCTTGTTGTTACAATATTGAGAAAACAAAATGTGGTTGATAAATCTTATTTGTAATCCCTGCTCCAGCCTGGAAGGTCCTGGTTTCATTCAGCAGGTTAGGGAAAACCTCTCTCTAAAAATGGAGGTAAAAAAGGTCGTTTTTGTCCAATAAATTCAGTGATATATCGAAGATAGAAACATCCGCTATAGGCCACCATGGATATATTTATCCGCTTCGCATGGTATTGAAAAAACAAATTGTCGTCTATCTAATTTGCATAAGAATAGACGACATGTTTTGTTCTCGGTTAACAATTAGACTATGCGCCCTTTCATTGGAAAACCACTGTTACGGCATGTAACAATATTTAAAGTAAGTCGCCTGAAGATTTTGTAGTGTTATGATGAATAAGTCAAAAGTTGTCAAGCAAAAATGACCTTTTTTACCGCCATTTTTAGAGAGAGGCTTTCTCTAACCTGTTCAGACAGTGTCTTCCGGCTGGCATATTGCAGCATGAACACATATGAGCTGAGAGGGGACCATAGCTATACCATTTGAAGATTGATCACAGAACAGCTCACTCACATCATGTTTCAGACAGATGTACTCAAGCCTGACAAATAACATTTCAAAGTTGTCAGAAATATGATGAATGGTTTGAATATGGTCAATATGCTTACTGGCCTGCAAAAGATATTGCATAAAGTCAAGTAAATTTCCCTTCATGTAAATTGTAAATCCATATAATTTTAGTTGCGAGAACTGTTTTTGTTTTCAATTTTCTTTCTTTGCTTCCATATACAAAGATGTAAAAACATGAATTGATCCTTTCGGTTGTCTTATTTTGTCCTACATTTATTCAAGCTGGCCGGCCACCTTTCTTTCAGCTTAAAGGCTTTTGTATGGACATGTATAACAAACCTGACACATGTGGTTTGTGCTGTTGGGTAATTTCAATAACACTGCTGATAAAACTGCCACAGTTTTTCTCCTGAATCGAGGATTCGTTACCATATTGATGTATTCTGATATCTTTCTGTGCTCTAATTAGGAATGTGATACATTCTAGAGAACAGGGCGAGCAAATTAAGCCTCTATGTACATACACCACAAGCCTGTAAGGAGGCTGAGAGACATTCATTGTAGTAATCTCTGACTGAGACATGTCAGAAACAAAATTATTAATTGTTAGTTTTATCCATCATTAATAAATGATAAGAAACTATTACAGGTTGATACCATCCCTCAATTGGAGGAATAATAAGATGTTGACTTATTTCTGCCTTTTACTAAGCCTAATACCATTATAAGTTCCTATCTTACAGTCTAGACCAGACTTGGGAAGACAAATTCATCCATTTTCTTCCCATTTGTCAGTGTTATGATTTGACTTTCTGGTTGAATGGCCTTGGAATGGAGGACAGATCAATACAGACAGATTCCAGTTTCCCTCGTATTCCTCTTCAACAGATTGAAACTGATCGGTTGAAGTGGGTCTTGATTAGAGGTCTTATGGCCAGCGATGACCAATTTACAATAATCATTGTGCTTGATCGGGTTATCGCGTGGTCCGAGCCAAACCCTGTTTGTTGGCTGGTCGGTCAGCCATATATGTGGGAATTGATGGTTCAACGACTGACCGCCTCAATGACGTGCTTCAGCAGATCGTACGCGTCCTGCTAATGGTTATGTTACCTGCACAAGTGTGATTGAGATATAAAATTGGTAACATTACACCTGGGTATTTCGGAAAATTACAGTTTTAAGTAACTGATTAAAGTATGCTCTGGAGTATCATGCCATAGTGGTGGTTGGGTTTACTGTCCCAGTGTAACTTACATCATATATTTGTAACATCTGTACACCTGAGTATTTTATAGAAAATTGTACAAATTTTGGTCACTGATTCAGCTCTCGGCAAATATAATTAGACAATATCATTATATTTCACCTGGGTATTATACAAAATCGCAAGTAATATTCTCATGTTCAACTGATTGTAACTTTGGTAAACTTTTGCTGATACCATCTGAACAGGACATACTGGTACCATAACCAGATATAAGTAATATGTAATAGTTACATGATGACGTGGGACAACGTATGCAAAATATTGGCAAGATATTGTGCAATATCCCGTCAATATTTGGCGTACATTGTCGAGCGTCTATCATATAACTGTTTTATCCAATGCGGTGGTCTAATGGTTAGAGCGTCGGCCTCGTAAGCGGTAGGTACTGGGTTCGATCCCAGGCCGGGTCATACCTAAGACTTCAAAAATGGAACTTGTTGCTCCCTCGCTTACGCTCAGCATTAAGAGGATAGAACAAGGACTGGTTCGCTCGGTGTCAGTATAATGTGACTGAGTGGGGTGTCATGTCTGCCTACGGCATGATATTTCCGTGGGACAGCACTATAAAATGGCAGCATTAGATCTGCTCTGTTACAAGTAGGTACCCCTGCCCCTCCCCCTCCCCACCCTTTCCTTCCCCGTCGTGATATAGCTGAAAAAATGTTGAAAGCGACGTTAAACCCTATTCACTCACTCACTCACCTGTTTTATCCAATGATCATCCAAGCTTGAGTATGGAGCTCCGCCTCGTTTGATCCGGGGAAAACAGGTCAGCTATTGTGTATTTCAAATACACCATATGCGGTATTTGAAATACACCACAGGTGACTTGTGTAGCGAATATATTGCATGGGAACGATCGAAGGAAATTCGAGGAGTGATTGAATAATTAATAAAAGGATTTAAGCAGATTTGGTTCATGTATGAAGTAGAATATTTCTGTGGTAGAAAGTAGTGATCCTCCCTTATGGATCCATCATGGATTATGCACCTATATTGATTTATTTTTATGCCAGACTAACTTTAATGCCTCATCCATGTGTCGTCTCTAATGCCTAACCTGGTATAGATGATAGCTTGATTTAGCTCTAATAAATCCATACAAATCCATAATAAAAGCATCCACTTAAATTCATAATAAAATCCCTTGATCATCAGATGTGCTTGAAGCCAATATTGTATGGCAGGACATAAGTGTCCCTGTGGGCACTGCTAAATTGGCTCTAGCTAATCATTTACTAATTTTATGCAAGTGTACTTTCCTGCTGCATGTAAGAAGAGGAATTCTCAGTTGACACCATGTTGAGACTGCTTCCAGAAGGTGAAGCTCCCATCCTGATCATAGAATATCATGGTTAGTCCTATCAAGTATTCAAAACTATCCCAGGATCCTTGTGTATTTGTATAATATGTTGTAGTAGTGATTATTTTTACCCATCAATGGTTTCATTCAGAGCAAGGCAGCCCTTTCATGAACCAATCAAATTCTGTGTTTCAAACCAATGATCAAGGAAAACAGGTGGCATGGATATGAACATTGTTTTTGAAACAGATGCTGGACAATTTTTTCATCTGGTGTCTTCGACTAAACAAAACCATTTATGGGTAGAAATAAACACTGCTGCAAGGTGTCAAGGTCCCTCAGCTGAAAGTTGAGATCATGCAAAATGTATTTATTATACCTCATGTAAATTTGTAAGGTTTTTTAGCCCACCATCACCAGATGGTGGGCTGTTCAAATCGCTTTTCGTCCGTGGTCCGTCGTCCGTCGTCCGTCCGTAAACAATTTTTGTTATCGCCATTTCTCAAGAACTACTTTATGGATCTTTCTCAAATTTGGTACACAGGTTCCCCTTGGGACCTAGTTGTGCAAGATACCTTTTTTTGTCCGATTCGAAAATCCAATATGTCCACCAGGCAGCCATCTTGGATTTCCCCATGAAACCTTGTTATCGTGATTTCTCAGGAACTACTGCATGGATCTTTCTCAAATTTGGTACACAGGTTCCCCTTGGGGTCTAGTTGTGCAAGATACCTTTTCTGGTCCGATTCGAAAATCCAATATGGCCACCATGCAGCCATCTTGGATTTCCCCATGAAACTTTATCGTCATTTCTCAGGAAGTAGTGCATGGATCTTCCTCAAATTTGGTACACAGGTTCCCCTTAGGGTCTAGTTGTGCAAGATACCTTTTTTAGTCCGATTCGAAAATCCAATATGGCCACCAGGCAGCCATGTTGGATTCCCCCATGAAATCTTGTTATCGCGATTTCTCAGGAACTACTGCATGGATCGTTCTCAAATTTGGTACACAGGTTCCCCTGGGGGTCTAGTTGTGCAAGATACCTTTTCTGGTCCGATTCGAAAATCCAATATGGCCACCAAGCAGCCATCTTGGATTTCCCCATGAAACCTTGTTATCGCGATTTCTCAGGAACTACTGCATGGATCTTTCTCAAATTTGGTACACAGGTTCTCCTTAGGGTCTAGGTTTGCAAAATACCTTTTTCGGTCCGAATCGAAAATCCAATATGGCCACCAGGCAGCCATCTTTGATTTCCCCAGGAAACCTTGTTATCGCAATTTCTCAGGAACTACTGCATGGATCTTTCTCAAATTTGGTACACAGGTTCCTCTTGGGGTCTAGTTGTGCAAGATACCTTTTTTGGTCCGATTCGAAAATCCAGTATAGCCACCAGGCAGCCATATTGGATTTCCCTTTGAAAATTTATCGTCATTTCTCAGGAAGTACTGCATGGATCTTTCTCAAATTTGGTACACAGGTTCCCCTTGGTGTCTGGTTGTGCAAGATACCTTTCCTGGTCTGATTTGAAAATCCACTATGGCCACCAGGCAGTCATCTTGGATTTCCCCATGAAACTTTATCGTCATTTCTCAGGAACTACTGCATGGATCTTTCTCAAATTTGGTACACAGGTTCCCCTTAGGGTCTCGATATGCAAGATGCCTTTTTCGGTCCGAATCGAAAATCCAATATGGTCACCAGGCGGCCATCTTAGACTTCCCCATGAAATTTTGTTATCATGATTTCTCAGGAAGTACTGCCTGGATCTTTCTCAAATTTGATACACAGGTTCCCCTTGTGGTCCAGTTGTGCAAGATACCTTTTCTGGTCCGATTCCAAAATCCAATATGTCCATCAGGCGGCCATCTTGGATTACCCCATGAAACATTGTTATTGCGATTTCTCAGGAACTACTGCATGGATCTTTGTTAAATTTGTTACACAGGTTCTCCTTGTCGTCTAGTTGTGCAAGATACCTTTTCTGGTCCGATTCGACAGGCGGCCATCTTGGATTTTCCCATGCAACTTTGTTATCGTGATTTCTCAGGAAGTACTGCATGGATCTTTCTCAAATTTGGTACACAGGTTCCCCTTATGATCTGGTTGTGCAGGATACCTTTTTCGGTCCAAATCTTGAATTTCCCCTTGAAACATTGTTATCGTGAATTCTCAGGAAATATTTCATGGATCTTTCTGAAAGTTGGTACACAGGTCCCACATGGGGCCTAGTAGTGCAAGATACCTTTTTTGGTCCGATTCGAAAATCCAAGTTACGCTTCAAATTAATACGGTATTCTCGAGCTGTGACGTTGCATCACAAGAGTCGGCGGATCAAACGGTGGGGCATATTCTATATATTAGCTATAGAGAATATCCATACCTTCATCTACGATATCAAGGAGTTCAAATAATTCGGAATTAAAATGTATTTCTTCAAATTTTAAATCAGTTTTCTTTAGTCCGTGCAGTAGCTAGTGAACTGCTCCACCCTCTCGTCTGCCGGTGGGTCGGCTACATGAAGGGACGTCACTCTTGTGATTCAACGTCACAACTCGACAACTGTAGACTACTGCATGTTTCGATTCAAGGGAGATAATCAGGATTCAGGCACTTTAGAAGTTTCAACATTACTGCGCGGACCGGATCCCTTGTACATGTACCATCTTACTATTTTCGAGCATGGTATCTTAAAAGAGATATCTCAAACTAGCCCAGTAAACAGAACAGAATTAGCATTCGTTCCTAATTATGAAATCTTAAGTATGTTTCATATAGCTCATGCCAAAGTATCAAAGAGATTAGTCCTCGCTTCCAGTACCCAATGATGACATGTGCAAAATAAAATATAAAAAAATACTACAAAACAAAGGCGAAGGATCCTCCGTGCATGTACATTCACTGTCAGACTAACGTTGCTCATTTCTCTTGTATTATAATAACCGACATAAGTACAGTTTCTAGAAATCTTGAAACTCCTGAAACTTAGATTATATGTTGGTGTTTTTCAGTGTCCCTTTTCCGATCTTTTTCGCTCAGATTCGAAACTCTGTAAACAAAATTACAAATCAATCGTTTGTTCTTAGTAACAATGGACAAAAAGATCCTCTAGTCATTAGCTTGCAATTATCGGACAATGGTGGGCGCCAAGATCCTTCAGGATCTCTCGTATTGGTTGACAGCCTGTCACGTGTCATCCAACAAACTGTGATGTTCAGTGATGATGCAGTCATGTATTGCCTTACCGATGAATAAATGTCATGTACCACGGCAGAGCGTTGAACATGACAAATTGTTCCACAGTGACATCTGCTGGACCAAGAGTTGGCTCCAATAGTGCACGCGCCAACATACTTTCCGAAACGAAGATTGATGTGTATCTTTGTCGACCTGATGTGTATGCGTGTGGCCCGTTGGTGATAGAAATTAGTGAATGTGATTTGGTACATGTAATTGACTGAAATAAATTTGGCATTTTTTGAGAAGGTGTGCAAGTTCACCGAGAACGTTACTCATCCAAATTATGCGATTGAGTCTACAAACAAGCCGAGATTGAACAGTCGATCTTGACACAGCATTTTGAAATCAACAGCAGTCACGCAATGTTGAACACGATATGCTTATTTCACCGTACCATCCTCATTCACATGATTATAAAGTCCCCATTTTATTCAAATAGGACATTCGGTATAATAAAACAACTATTGCATATTAGAGTGGGACATCATGATTTGTCAGCTCTCGACAAGTGATGTACAACTCGGGCTGGATGCTCGTTGTACATCACTTGTCTCGAGCTGACAAATCATGATGTCTTACAGTATAACATGCAATAATTGTATAATGTAGGTTGCTTTGGGCTAAATTCTTTCAAAAAGGGTACGTGGTGTATTCCAATGGCAGAGGAAATCAATGCAACATTCTACAAATATACATGGATTCAAATGTTAATTTGATTCACATGGTTTCATACAGCAGAAATGTATAAAATGACATGAGAGTGTATTTTGGGTGAGGGGTAATCTATTCCAGATCAGATATCAGTGCCTGCATTGAACATGGTTGGGATCCAGGACCAAGGATCTGCTGTGAGTAATGGCATGGTGGCCTGTTGACACGAGCTGTTTTCTTTCGATGATTTTAGTACTGTATCTGAAACTTATCTGCGAAATCTTGCTTTCCACGACTGAACCCAATTTCCAAAGGCTGAATTTGAAATGAACCTATTACCATAGGAGTTGTTCCTGAAGAGGCCGACGTTATCAGACAACATAGGTATGCCAGTTAGGGGCTTGAAGATGGCTCAAACACCTTGTGATTAACTCGCTGTGTTTTTTTTTTTATCTGCCTGATAAATTTTGTTTCTCTATGTGTAATAGATGGAGTAGAAATCAGTGAAGTACGTGGCATAGATAGCATAAGCTGTGTAAGTAAAATTAGATGAGTTAGTCAGAGTTCATCTGTCCCTGTGCTTAAGAAGCCTCAACTTGAATCCTCTTGAATTGCTCCTGTAGACCTGGTAGAGCAAGAAAGTCTATAGCTGAGATTGTGGAAGATGCTAGAAATATATTGCATATATACATGTACATTTTTGGTAGTGCAAATACATACAATACAGCGATGATAATCATTATATATTATCAATATTCATGGTAGTTTCTGATGTTCTGATTGACACTGTTTTGGGCAACAACATTTATCTTGATTCTGGACTGGCTAAAATCATAGTTCAGAGAGAAAATTGTGCTGTTTTCACCTAAAAACAGTTGATTTTACACAAATATACTGCCTCTAGATTCTGTACCAAGACCTGGGGCCTGGAAAATACTCTGACCGTATGACAAGATAATATGTTTTAATAAGCTAGCTGATAATTTCTGTTGTACTCAATACTTTGTATTTTGTCTCTTTAAACCGCACCTCATGGGGCCAAAATCTCGCTAACCCGCACCGGGTCCTTCATCAATCATCATAATATATATGCCTACATGGCCATCTGAAGACTGCTGATTGATGTGGAAATCTGTAGAAATTATATCATCCCGAGGAACCAAAGATTGTTGAATGATTTGAAAATCGGTACTGTCATCCTGATAAAAAAAAGAAAAAAAAAGAGAGCAAATGTGAGCATGCATACTGCAGAAAATAAGTTTAGGCTTTTATTTCTTGTCTGCCATTATCTCGGTGACCATTTGATGAACAACTCCAAAACTTACCTGAGAGAAGCTTAGTACCTTGCAGATGTGCACTATCAGTTTTCACCCCTCGGCCATTTTGGCCTCGGGGTATTGTCATTGCCATGTACGTCCGTCTGTATGTCGGTCCGTCCGTTACTGCAGTAATTTTAGGCAAAACCGCTTGAGACACAACCAGCAAATTTTCAACACTTATTTATCTAGTGCTAAGTCAGACGCCTTTTGAAAGTGGCTCCCCTCAGCCCATATTTTACAGAGTTATGCCCCTTTACAGATATATTAATTTCTGTTTCTGTCCTATATGCCTGAATGAAACCAGCTATATCTGCAGAGCTGTGTTCGGTATAGCTACTATATTTTGGAAACTTATTTGTATTGTTGTATTCTACAAGCCAACAAAGGATTACTCGCCTCGGCTTATGGAGTTATGCCCCTTTCGGATTTAATAATCTCCGATTTTGTTATTTGTAGCTGAATGTACAAGTTATATCTGCAGATCCGTGTTCGGTACAGCTTATTCATCTCGGTTCTTATTTTACAGTAGTGCCAAGTCAAAAGTGGCAAAAGTCCATATTTTACAGAGTTATGCCCCTTTACAGATATATTAATTTCTATTTCTGTCCTTTATGCCTGAATGTAACCAACTATATCTGCAGAACTGTGTTTGGTATAGCTACTGTATTTTGGAAACTTATTTATATTGCTATATTTTACAAGCAACAAAGGATTGCTCACCTCGGCTTATGGAGTTATGCCCCTTTCACATGTAATAATCTCCGATTTTGTTATCTGTAGTTGAATGTACAAGTTATATATGCAGATCCGTGTTCTTTACAGCTTATTCGTCTCAGTTCTTATTTTACAGTAGTGCCAAGTCAGACGCCTACCGAAAGTGGCTCCCCTCGGCCCATATTTTACAGAGTTATGCTCCTTTACAGATATATTAATTTCTATTTCTGTCCTATATGCCTGAATGTAACCAACTATATCTGCAGAACTGTGTTCGGTTTTGCTACTATATTTTGGAAACTTATTTATATTGTTGTTTTCCACAAGCCAACAAAGGATTACTCACCTCAGCTTATGGAGTTATGCCCCTTTCGGATGTAATAATCTCCAATTTTGTTATCTGTAGCTGAGTGTACAAGTTATGTCTGCAGATCCATGTTCAGTACAGCTTATTCGTCTCGGTTCTTATTTTACAGAGTGCTAAGTCAGAGTGCTATCGACAGTGGCTCCCCTCGGCCCATGCCCCTTTACAGATATATATTTTTTTTATTTCTGTCCTATATGCCTGAATGTAACCAACTACCGGTATATCTTGATCATCCCACATAGAACTATCTCTTCCCCAATTCACACTACACATGGGTCTTAATCACTTGGGGAAAGCCGAGGGGTTTTGATTAGAGCAATTTCATGTTATTTTATTTTTTTGGCATTTCAATGATTTTCCATGAGTTATGGCCCTTTGTCCAGTTCATCTAGAATTTCTTTACATGGAACATGCTTAATATCTTGTAGATATGCAGGGGCTTCTCTCGTCATTTGTGCCACAATTTTTTGCACTTCACGTATGTCCGCCAACATGAAGGTACATATTTGCTTCATGTTTAGGACCTCGTGGATGTGCACTGTCCAAACTCGGAGTTATTGTCCTTCTCCTTCATCATTTACATGAATACATACTTGCCCAGGTGGTATTAAAGCCTATATCGGAATGTTTGGAACTTACTTGGTACATGATAGTACCGCAGCGAAGGCTGATTTCCAGTGTTCAAAACTTTTTCTTTCATTCAATCAGTTGTATGTTGACATACATATATAGAACAACATAATGATTTCAAGGCTGATGGGTCAGTGCACCTTTTTAGGTGTATATCATGTTTCAGACACAATGCTATTTTATACTAGATCAGTTGTAACCACATTAACTTATGCTTCATTAATGTATGCTTCATGTTCCCCGCCCCCACTGGTCATTATCTGCCCTTTTTGTTCCCCGATAGAGCCTTGTCGAGAGAATTTTAGTAGTCATGGTAACATGCCCTTTCAGACAGGCTGCCCAGTGGGGGACCATACCAGCTTGTTGAAATATTTTTTGCTTCATGTCATTTTCCTGGACTTCACAGATATCTTAGTGAAATTTTATGGCAGCTTCCACCCCAAATAATTGCTGGTGTAAAATGCCCATTTTGGATTTTCATTTTTCTATTACATGTAAGTTATCCTCATTGACCCTAATACTGTCAGGACAAAGTTTCATGGCATTTCAACCAAAACTGTGACTCTACAGTGGATGCAAACAAACAGGCAAGGATTTGGTGTAAGAGCTCCCATTGAAAAGGTAATATCCTGGACAAAAGACTGACAATACAACTTGCAGCAGATCCTTTGTCAATTATATTTCGTGAGTCTTACACCAAATCGTTGCCAACAAACAAACGATTTCATAAATTATAGTGGGATGATGACCTGAAAATCACAGTTTGTCAACATCTGGTGCATCAAAATTTGCGAAGAAAGCATCCAAAAATTGGCGAATAATGTGACCGAGTAAGGTGAATTTCTCCTGCTGATACTGGTCTAACATGAAGGCCCATTATCAGCTATATTATGGTGTACAATATTGGGTACATTACTCTTCTAGTGGCAGAGATTTGTCCTTGTATTAATTCTCACCTCTACTAAAATACCTCAGTGATTCAGACTTCTCTGGGAGACAACAGACTAAAATATGACAAGCTTGGACTATATCCAGAGGACTTGTTTGACTAATCATGGTCACATGTACCGGAAGCTTTCTACACATCCGCAATTCATTATATCTCGACCCATCGTAAATTACTGTCTGTCTAGAGGGAAATTCAAATTTGTCTGGGCTCTAGATAAAGTTTTCATAAAGTCGAATGTCCCTTGGGCTAGAGGGTTTACTAACACAGATATTGGTGAATTAGGTCAATTGTACATTGGTGTTTGGTCAAGTATATTTCAAGTCGGTGTCCTGTGTCAAAAGAAATTTGGCATGTTGTTATTTGCTCCAAGCTGTGAACAACTTCAGCCAGAAATCAGTCTCGGTGTACATCATAGATCATAAAAAAAATGTTGGTCATTATTCTCCATGTACAATTCTCCAGGCTCAAAATAATTGGAGAGTCAATTTGACCAGAGATTCAGCGCTTGTCATTGGATTATATTCTTGAGGTTTCCATCCCTTTGGTATGCCTTTAATACTGTTAATATTGTCACTCCGCTGCAGTGTAAGCTTATATAGAGCCAAGTGCTACATAGTTCGTTCTCGAGCAATTTCCTAAGATTGTTACTAAACCCGTATCCATTAGGGGGGGATATTCCGATGAATTAAGTCAGCATAAACCACCTAAGTGCACCGGCCCGAGTCAACCACTTCCAAATTGTCAGCTTCTTGCTGCCTAAACAATTTTGAGAAGTGGCCGTTAACAGCGTATACTGCGATGGCAGACACGTGCCTTTGACTGGACTGTGTGAATAGTTGGCATGGTAAACAGGTCATACCCCATTGTGATGATCCTGGTAAAAATTGGCCTGACTTGAAGATGGTCCGCAACCATTTAGTCCATATCCCTGATTGTCTGCCAAGTTACTGGCCTTGCTTGACATCAAATTTAGTTAGTAATTGCATGGACAGCCTTAAATAATTGATTGGCTAAACCTTAACTAGGTTTGGACCCGGTCTTTTGTCCCGGAACAGGCCCGCAATGAAAGTGTAGCAAAATGATGTCGGTGTACCTCGATAAACTAATGTGATCGAATAATGTATGTATAGCCCGGATAAACAAAGGAGCGACTAGAACCATTTCATTGAAGAGCTCCAACTGGGGACAGGGATTAGTGATCTCATCGGTGCAATTTCTCTAAAATGTTTCTCATTCTCTTCAAGTCAACAGCCTTTCTCTGTCTGGATGGCATAAAAATCTGATTGCATATCCCCCACAGTTGTCTGTAAACTGACTTTTATTGGCACCCTTGTAACAGTTTATTGTAAGCTATTGTATGAAGACTGACCTCCATTGGACTTCAGTTTTCTGCGCTAAAATCCCTATTAAATGATGAAAGGTTAGAGGAAGGTATGTGAGTGAAATGAGCTTCACGATTTGAATTTCACCCCAAGTTGTCATAGGGGTGGTATTACCTGCATCATTGTGGAGTCCTCCCCAAATGTGGATTCTTATGCTTTGAAATGTATACTTCGTACACAGTGTATATCTTCCTTCTGCAATTAGCATGATAATTGCTAACAACAACATCAGATAAATCTAACAGTAATTATTCACCAATTGCAGGACATGTTGATTATATGTAAACTTGATGGATCGAGGGTTTATGTACATGATGACATCTTTGACATCAACAGTTATACACGTATACCTTCTAGAGAATTAGAGATTGAATATTTAGATGGACTTGAGTATCGGCACATTTAGCTGTCTCCGTTAATCCATCTATATCCCACCGTCTTCAGGATATACATCTTGTGGGTACAGTGATCGAGTGCTCATTTTCCAACTCGTGGAAATTAGATTTGTACTAAATCATATGTTTGGGTTGTAGCTTGCCTAAGAGCAGTGATTATCCCCTCAATTGGGGACAACTAGCTCTCCATGATACAGTATATGTTACCATATTTAGAGGCCGTTTGGACATAACGTGATGGATGTTGGTTCGATAGAATTGAGGCCTCTGTCATTCAGTTAGTCAGCATGATTATTAATCTTGTTCTGTTTAGATGAAATTTTGCATAATTTTATGGTGGAACTTGTCGGATACTCGCTTGCTACGCCTTAACAAACCCAGGCCAGGCTTTCACTCCACTTTTGAAACTTGATCTGTAATCCTATGTACATGTGATTGATGGAACTTGGTAAATTGTACATGTGCCATGCTTTAATAAGAGCTTAATGCAATAGCTTGCATTGTTGTTTATAGTCTCAGTTGGAAGACTTTAAACCAAGGACCAACATAGATGTTCACAATCGTTATTAATTCAGATAAAAAAAATGACTTAGCTGAGAAAATGAAATACTTTGATCACTTCATGTTACATGGATGCCACCTGTGTTGTTCAAAATTTCTTATTTTTCCAACATGTATGCCATTGAAAACTACATACAATCCGACACCTCTTCCAAGTTTCCTGCCAAATTAGCCCCATTTTCACTATCCAACTACATGTACATGTAATAGGCATCATGAGAAGTCACTATCTTCAGAATGCCATTGCACACGTGTCCCAGTTAATGTTCTGTTTTGGCCAGCCTAAATTTGTACATAATTATCAATGAGAATGGATGCAGGTAGATTGGGGTAGTGGTTTGTTATTGGACATGGAGTACTGATCAGTTCTGAAGCATGCCTGAGGAGATATGATCTCAGTATTCCCTGATGTCTGACCTGCTATTAGGGTGTAATTATCCTCGTGAACATGGCTCATGATTGATAACACTGGGCATATGAATTAATGTATTAGCAGCTCTTATGAAATGCTTTTAACGGGTGATATTACCTCATGAGACTTCCCAAGCTATATGTGTCAGGCATCAAAATACCCCGTATTCCTCATTCACGACACTTGAAGGCCTTCCCAGAAAAAGGGACACACAAAGCTCTTACAGAGATTTTCTCACAGGAAAGTTTGGATAATTACCATAAAATGATGTTTTGAAGCAGTCTTGACCTGATATTTGTCATGTTATGTCATCAACAGATGTCATCAACATTTATTTTTAAAAATTGTTCAGATTTATAGAAGATGGTAACAGAAGAAAAAGAGCATTACTCTGTCAGAAGTGCATTAGGAATCTTACACCATTGTACCGGGCTTCATTTCATATTGTCAACTTTCCGGAAGCTTAATGCTAAACTCGCCAATGATGAGGAAATATTAATTTGCAGGCTGACAAACCAAAAACTGGGTTGTTAATTGCCCTTGTCCATGGATGTTGCGAGTCATGTGGAAGCTCGAATCGAATCTACATAACAAAACTGATTGATTGACATGATTTTGTATGCCTTGAGTTAGCATTTATCCTTTAAAATCTTATACATGTATCTTGTGTGCATGACTGAGTGCTGTGAGTGACTCGAGGAACCTACAAATGTAGTAATAAAGCTGTCCGTGAATAAAATAGTATTTATGATATAAATGTACCGTGGGTGGAAGTCATCCAGTGGTATCATGCTTAGACATATTGTTTGAGACAGTAACTCGTATACTCTTTCTGGATACTGTATCCTGAATGGCAGATGATGGCCATAACTGATTGGCTCTCCCCAAGGGAAATCAAGGCGTTTTGATGTACAACTCAACCAAAACATTGTGAAATTGTGAAGATATTATCACATCTATATGTTGCCTTTCTCTGCACTGATTGGAAATTCTGGTTCAAATATTCAGAATCTGCATGAGAACTAGTGTTGCGAGGAAGTACATGGTATTTGTTCTTCAGATGAATATGTTGTTGACTTAGTGAACGGGACCAGAATCAGTTTTGTTGAATAATTTATGTTATCTCTATAGAATGAAATGTCATTTCTTATCTGTGTGTTTATCAATAAAACATAATTTGTGAACTGGTCATCATTGTAAACTCACCGAAATTCCTGTTAATATTCCACAGGGAAAGATGTCCATCTCTTTTTGATGAAAAAAGTTTATATGAAGGGAGACAGTTTTATCGAGCCACATTTGATGCAATCTGCAATTATAATAGATGAACTTCATTGCTACCATTCTGAGTCCGTCATTCATGTCAACCATAATCTCTGGTGAATTACTCATTCCTGAATTCTCCTGAACAGTAAAAAAATTAGATAAAATCTGCGGATTTTTATGAATGATATTTTTTCAATAATGGAACATGAAGATTAATGATGTAGTTCCGGTGTAGTTCTTTACCAAACTTGTCAGGATCGTCCTGTCAACTTCTTCATCCTGTCAGCGTTACATCGGGTTTCTGTCATCAGGCGTAGACGACCCATCCATCAGGCGTGCACATCACCTCAAACTAGGATAGCAGCAGTCGGGCAGTCTTTCCTGATAGATCTACTACCCACAAATTGTGTTCATTTCTAATATCGTTTGCCTGAGAATTTCAGGAGAAAAGAATGGATGTACTTTGCTAGAGCTCCATGTATGTAGGGGGAATGTGATACACTGTACATATAGTACTAACACTAGTGGAGGAGAAATAAGTTGCAAAAATATCTATGAATTAATGTACCGAGAATTATTGGCATGCAACATTTCGGCATGCATGTCGGGGGCACGCCCGCTAAAATTATGTCTCTCCCCTTACTGTCCAGAAGTGTCACACTTCATGTGAAGTGTGCCTAGAAGTGCCTCTGAAGAGTACACTTGAAAGGCACTTCAACAACAGAGAAAAATATTGGCACACTTCAAAGGTACTTCATTAGAAAAAGGCAGTAGTCAAGGGACTCCTCAAAGACACTTCATGGACTTTGTCAATTTCATAACAAAAAATGAGGGACTTCAGAGACACTTCTGAGACTTTCTTTTTGTTCGGCATAATCCAAGGTACTCCTCAAAGACACTTCTTGGACTTTGTCAGTTCTTCAGCGAAACATAGGGGACTTCAGAGACACTTCTGAGACTTTGTTTTTGTTCTGCATAATCTAAGGTACTCCTCAGTCACTTCTTGGACTTTGTCAGTTATATAGCATAACTTGGTGGACTTCCCCTTGCAAAAAATATCTTCTAGCATCCTATAAGATTTTGAAAAATCCTATAAGATTCTAAAAACTCATATGAGCTTCTAAAATATAAAATTCTGAAAAATCCTATAAGATTCAATCCAATAGGATTTCTAGATTATTGGAATTTTCCCATAAACTGTACAGTAACATAACATTATAAATTAGAACTACATGTTTACAAGTTTCAGTTATATTAATTAGCTCTGGGAATATCCCAGCTTAAAGTTGGCTGATTTGATTTCACTCAGTGACATCAAATCTCATTTCAATGAAACCACCAAACATCAGATTTGTACTTCACATTTCAAAATAGCTACAACTGTGTAAAATATTCACATGTGGTTACTGACATATATTACTCAGAACTGTGAATATTTTTTTGATATTTTCAAGTGATCAGTACTATGGGTTTCTATTTGAATAGAATAAAGACATTAATAACACCAGTCTCTCACATATTAGATAAGGAATCTTGTTGAATTCAGATTTTATAATCATTCCAAATCCATGATTTTATAGTAAAATTGGACAAAATGGGAAAATATTTTTAGGAGAATCAGTTCTAACATAATGTCAGCAACAAAAAAATACCCATTAAAGAATACTTTATATTATCCTCTTCATCATTATCACTAAGTATAATATATATAATTTCTGTTTCTGATAGTCTTTTTATTCTGAACTGTCTTTGCCAAAATGGGTGGAGTTTTCTCCCCTTGAAAATTTAATTGAACACTGGGGGCGCCACCAGACGATAACAATCAAAATGGCTGACCTCTCCAACTGCAGAAATCAGATGGATTTGCTCCTGTTAAGCTAGAACTATGGAGGTTTGAAGAACTGTATTGCAGATGGTGATGATAGCAGCTAGTGATATGGTAAGTAAATGATAAATATAACTAAAAATTTTCTGTTTTTCATAACTTAATAAGCAAAGAACTGAGCTGAACAGTGATGTAGACCTGAGAGTGCAGCTATTTATTTTATCAACAAATTTCCCTTGACATATTAAAAAATTGATATTGGCCTCAAGAAATATTTTGCTATATGGACTGCAAGTTATTATAATGTACTCCACCTTACAATTGCAGTCAAATTTAATGGGTCATGTAACATGGCGAAATATCCATATCTCTGTCCCAATATCACTTTCAGATCTATCCAGGTTGATCAAGGCAGTGTGGATTAATTGCCATTGTTATGATTGTGTGAATTGTCAGCTTGGAAACACCAGGCTTGGGGACCTCATATGAAGATTGGCATGCACCTGGAGGAAATCCCCTGAGGGTGAGATATTTTTATCACAAAACTGTTCTGTTCATGTCAAAACAGGTGGTTTTAACCGGTTGGGGGGATGGTAGCTCTAAATAAATTATCTCGTTGTTTTGATTTTTTATTGATTCATGAATTGTATTGATTTTTTTACTTGCAGAATGTAGAATATTCCCATACCAGATTTTTGACAAAATGGTAAAGAAATAAGTTTTAGAATATATTGATAATAAAATGTTAGCATTACCTGTTTAGCTGTAATCAGAAAAAGTATAATCAATTATGATTAGACTTAATTTTCATCATTATAACAGGCTATATTTTCCTTGTCTATTGATTGCACTATTCATATACCAAAGCTAAGGATCTTCACACTTCAATTGTACATTTTTATCCACATCTTGAGAATTGAGAACATTTCATTTCATACATTTATTTCATTTCAAAAATTTAAGAATACAATTTGTAGTTAATAAGCATTTATTTGTTATTTGAAACCTTGTATGAAGATTTAGTTGAACCAGGAATTAACAGAGACAAATTATCAAAATCCACATGATTGTTTCTAATGGCTTCTTTGTCAGTACTTTCATAATTCCAGAATACAGCTGCAACAAGGAACTCAGCTCACTTCAAGCAGCCACTCGACTGATGGGAAAATTAATGAGCACACCCAGGTATGGTTGATTTCTTCATAGTGTATATTGGCTAGAACATCACACAAACTGTTTATCTCCATTGTTGTATATCATGGAGTACTAAAGAAAGGATAATAGACATCTTCATCAATCTTTTGTAAATCGTAGGGATGTGTTCCATTCTTTACCCTTTATCATGTTTATGGTAGTCAACCTATTCAATCATCCCGAGTGTATTAAAAAAAAAAAAAAACTGGATTGCATGTCATATGGAACCATATATACAACTGATCAGGTTTTAATTATATGCATGTATTTATCGCCACAGGCCAAGAAGTTCACAATTCAGACTGGTGGGTTTCAGCGTTGGGTTACATCCGAGTGGACCTCAGGGCAACTGAAGTAAACTATTCTTCGAAAGATCTGCTGCTTCAAGTTCAAGTTGGAAAAGAACACGGTCACCCTTGAATAATAATACTGCAATAAATTCTCATACCAAAGACTGCATGTAAATACATACATATATAGTACTGTGCTGTATTTTGTCTCAAGGATTTGTGCTAGCGGTTTATTGTAAATATTTTATGATGTACTGTTCTGTCTCACTCTGTATTTTCTCTGAATAAAACTTTCTCTGCTCAAATATATATTTGTGTATTCTTTTCTGGGAAAGTAAATATCTCGTAAGGCTATACATACCTTTTCATCACACGGATTTGCTATGATACTAATAAGGTACTTCAAGAGCACTTCAGAAGTGCATATGAAAGGTATCCTTCTGTAGATGAGTGGATGAAGTGACTTGCCATATAAGGACATTGAAGTGCCTGAAATATTCTAATTAGGTACTTCAAGAGCACTTCAGAAGTGCCTATGAAGGTTACCCTTCTGTGGAAGTGTCTATGAAGTGCCTTTGCAGTACCTAATTAAAATATTTGAGGCACACTTCTAAGTGACTTCATTGTGACTTCATTGTGACTTCATTGTGACTTCAATGCCCTTATATGGCATTGCTACAAAACAATACCCACACTGCAAGCACACTTCTGACTCTGAGCCTTGCACTTCAAGGTTTGAAATATGGCCCTTCAAAGTTACTTCAAAGTTACTTCAAAGACACTTCTGGACAGTAAGGGTCGAGACCCGAATCTATGAACAAAAGATTCGGGTTTCGGCAAGCCTTTGAAATTTCCCAATGAATAGACCGTTTAGCGCAAGTGAGAGGTCCCGCAGTGCGTCCCCGCGTGCCGTCTCGCGACTGTGTATTGCCAGTCAAACCCGAAACTATTAAATCTTCTTGCAGTGATCGGCTATCCTGTACTCTGATACACAGCTAGCACTGTTTCAGGGACAGATTTCTGAAGAGACCCGTCAAATGTCTACCAGTTTTTTCTGGACGGCTTTGTGAGCAGATGAGTACAAGACAAAGTAATCAACCACGCGAACGCGCATATACATTACTGAACAATCTATGAACCGAAAAACAATGAAATGACTGAACTGATTCGAGAAACATGTATTACAGATATTATTTACACGTTTTTATTTTTTTTATTCTGTATTTGTTATTGTTTTAAAATGTAGTACTTGTAAAGATATCAACACAGAAATGTAATACCAATAAGAATAAAACGGTTCAAATAAAGCATAGTGGGCCGTGAAATCCGTATGGAAAGCGGCCCGTAAACTACAATTTCAGACAGGCTATCTTTCGCCGTGTGAGACTTACCGATGTCTTCTTCCTTCATCTATGAAAGGGGCTATTTTGTTTACATCTTGTCCTATTTGCAGGACATTTGCCGTTCGCTTTTGATGGAAAACTCATGGCGGAAATGCTTGCCGAATAAGTTAGCGCTACAAAGATTATGTCAAAAACAAGGCGTTGGCAAGTCCAATTAATCGAACAACCCTGAAACTCATTGAATTATAGTTAACGCTTCACATCTTCTCCAATGTACTGAATAATCGTATAAATGCAATAATATGTTATTCCTTTGGTATGAAAGAACAGAATAAAATTACCGAGTATACGAATCGCTTGCATTATCTTAGTCAAAGTTGTGAGAAATAAATGATCTACAGCCAACGTTCTAACCGTGTTCCGTTACTTCTTACAATTTCAGTGTTACGAACGTATTCTGCCCTTTGCTGGATATTTGTGCAATGAAAATATCTGGCATCTCGTAATATATGTTTGTTATGGACGTTTGAATGACACAAGGAGTAGGACTCTTTCGGGTGGATTGATTGATTTACCGGAATGATTTGGATTCGGGTTTCGATCTGCCGACAGCGACGTAGGGGGCCTGCCCGCAGGCTGGCCACAATGAAACTCGGGGTTTCGCTTATACATCTTCATTTTATCCAGCCAATTTCTACGTTCCCACTTCGAACTTCCCTTGATATACATGTATCTGGACCCCTTCAATGTTCAAATAACTTATAAATAGACACGAGACGTCACTGACCTCGAAAACATTTGAAATTCGAAATGGGTCGCACAAGAGCGTTATTGATTGGCTGACCTAATTAGTGGGCACCATATTAGGAGGAAGGACGCCGCTAATAGAGGATGATGTGATTTCACTCGCAATCGATGTGTACGTTCTGATTGGTTCTTCTGTCGTTAGCTGGTGAAATTTACACATCGGATTTTGAACGCTGAGGGGGTCAGATAAATCAAGGCAGGTTCGAAGTGGGAACGTAGAAATTGGCTGGATAAAATGAAGATGCGCTTATATAACCCCATTCAATCCGCATAAATATCCATCCATATATATCCTTCGTGAAGTTTGTACTTATTCCGTTAACTTGTGTCATGCAGTTAGCAGCACTGGAATATTTGCTAAATTTGTCTTTTTTCTCAGAAGAGAATGCTATCAGTTCGTGCATATTACGATCTCGATTACTGCTATTTACCTATAGTTATGTAGACTGAAATTGTTAATATATTCCTTTAATTACATTAACTTTTCAATGGCAGTAACCAATAGATTATTTCTTTTTGGCAATAGAATAACTAAAAATTGAAAAGGTGGTCTGTATTTCCTGCCACAGCTATCAGAATATACCTATAAGCCGCGTTGAAGCGGAAATTACGTGACTGGATTCGACAGTCACATTTACAAACAATATACTGGTAGAGTTTTTTTAATGCTCTTTAATTACGACCCAGACCTAAACCTATAATCCGTATATCCACACAACCCTGTTTGAACCCTTTAATTGACAATACAACGTGTCTCATTGAACTATCGGTAATTCCCGTCCACGGCTTTTGTGAAATTTTGTGTGCGGCTTTAATATCTCGCTGTGTAAGCGCCGCTCTTGCAGGCAGCGGTCGCCATGTTCACAAATCACTACCGTGTGTCGTCTGTTGCCTCCCAGGATGCAAGGATTTAATCTTTACTCAAGACTTGTCACTTATAATTACCTTGACATTCAGGATGTAACTGGTAACAATAACGTTACGGATTTCACAGAGGCTGTCTCTGATGCCCTGGAGTTTCTATAAACAACTGTCATCAACGGGTTGAGGAGTTTTTGTAATGTCGTCACACACAAACAATACAGACCAACAGGGACATAAAAAGATCGTAGATTGTTGTTCGTTTTAATCATTGCCGGACTACATTCATTGGTCAAAAGGCGACCCCACACCAAGTTAGTTCAGCGAACGTCGCGGCGAATACAAGTTAACTTTTCTTGTAAACTTTACAAGAAGAACGAAGAATACACAAAAACGTTTATATTTTCATGATCCTATAATACCCGAAATGAAAACTATTTATTTAGATTTGTATTTTTTGGATGCATTTTCAATGAAAGTTATTAAAACGTTTTGTGTCGGTGTATCGCGAAAAATTCCCGTCGAATCGACACCATGCATCTTTTATGGTAAACTTCTCGTCGTGAGGCTAAATTAATGTGTAGCAAAAGATATATTTTTGCAACGGGTATTTGTACAAGTTTAAAAATAACTAAACAGAATCAAATATCGAAGAGATACAGGCAGAGTTATCAAGTGTTGGTTACCATCTCCGGCGTATCCCCCGTCATATTTTCGCGGAAAAAAAGGCCGTGCCCACCGCCCTATAGGACTAGGTTTAAAGATTGCTAGAATGTCAATCCACTGATCATATGTCATAAGAATATTTTTTAATGCAATGCATGATGCAATGCATGTTCGGTGTCTAATGTATCGCATCCATAAATTTCCTCCGATACATAAGCTAAATCACGACTATAAATGCGAGCCGTCTTTGGCCATTGCCTATTAATTTGCATGTTAATCGAGTTGTCTCCCTTCATACCAAGAACTTTCTGCAAGCAAGTTTGCGCGCGCAACACTGGAAGTGAAGCCCGATTGTAACCATTGGCAAGCCATGTATTAAATTGCGTGCGGCATCGATACAGCGCTGGTACTATGCTTCCAAAGGTACAAAACTTTATTTTCAAGATAAAAACAAATCTAACATGAGGCAATGTAAACTCATATTAATTTTCCTGCAGTGAGAAATCAAACTGAATAGCCAGCCACATGTGTGTATTGGACGGGCATTCAGCTATTGAGAGAGGCTAAGCTATTGAGAGAGGCTAAGGAGAGGCTAAGCTGTAGCTCACCAGGGTGCCACGTAAGCGGATTAACACTGGCTCCACGACAACTCAAGCATTTCTCACACCTTCGCTAACGAGCTTGTAACATAATTTTACCGGGCGTGCCCCCGACATGTGTGGCATTTTGGACATTTCCTTTTTCTTCACGAAATGAACTGAGTAGCCTATAGGTAAACATTATCGTTTTATAGATTCTTTTGGGTGTACACATGAAAACTATGGTAGAACCACTATCACCTTGGTAGTGGTACTAGAAGGTGAACCAAGCTTCTTTCAACCCTGTTGACGAAGGCCCTTCAGGAGGTAAAAGCATTTGGGAAAGGTATTGCACCAGTATTTCTAAAAACTATGGTGTTGAATGTATATTGATATTAAAAAAATTCAAAATGTAAGCTAACGGGATGTGAAAAGACACATACTGTAGAGACATGTATCCACATGGGATTTCTTAACTTTTCATACTACAATCCCTCATCTGTTTGACCATGTTAATAGTTCATAAAAAGTATTGGTGTTCAAGAAAACTGATTACCGATATATTATGTCAGGCGCCATAAAACATTCTATGGCTCTACTACATACAAGGGATATCATTCTTGGGATGTGTCTTTGTTTATAAAGTTGCTTCAAATTCTCAATAATAATATCTGTGTGAAATTTGGCAACAATATATCAACAGAATATAAGTATTCCAATGGATACTGACTGTGCACCCCTTTTGGCTGCATGACATTTATCAGTTCTTTTATGAATTTGAATGAAACTACAGATAACTGTAATGGCACATTATGAGCCAGCACAATCATGAGCATCAATTGGCTCCTGTTTCTCATTTTGCCTTCGTGAAAACCAGCCAAACTACACTTGTTGCAGGAGATCGGAACTTGATGAAATTTCAGCTTTCAGTTATGATTATTTATGTAATTAAAACGAATTTGAGGATAATATGACTTATTGCTTGCTTTTAATTATGCCAGGGAATAAAAGTATTCAGGCACCATCAGCAGTCTAAAATGTCAAATTTTTTATTTGCTTATTGCACAAACTGTTGACTTCATTTTGCTGCAGCCGATTTTATTTCTTGACATCATGTGACTGTACTTCGAAGTGTGAACGGAGAAATTGACTAGTGCATGAAGATGGGTTTGGTCAGAGAATGTTGAGCATCATAAAGTATGTGTGGAAGGTACTGTGATAGCTAGATCAATAATGGTAACAGATTTTGAACTATCTGGAAACTGTAGTAAATCAAGGATTCCATTTGATCATTGACTGTATTGAACTGCACATTCGTTATGTGTATTTTATTGACAATTAGTCAATCAGGGACTGATCGGCTCTCTCATTTTCTTTTCTGACAAGACATCTTACAGTAGAACAAACCATAGTATGATTTCTTCATTTCTAGATTTAGTTTGAAGAGCAATAAAATGCATACAAGTTCATACAGTTGACTCTGCATCAGAGCTGGAAATGAGCTCTGATTATTGATTTTTGCAAGTTTGTGCAAAAACTTGAGGGTATGAGTTGATCTTACATCCACCAAATCTTCCTGTTATCTTATCAGATAATGGGGACATCTACCGAATCTTCCTGTTATCTTATCAGATTTCACACCTGTTCCAATCAACATAGTGCCATTGTTCAGAGTGCAACTCTTATGTGTTTGAGCTATTTGTTCCAAACAATTGAGGACTTTGTCAGATTATCAATCAATCCTGGTATTGTAGTGACTCCCATTGAAAGTAAACTCCTTCATGTATGTAAATAGGTTGATGCTTAAGGGAGCTTTTTTGGCTTTGGGATTTAGATCTATTTGAACATTTATGGATAATATAAAGCATTTTCGGGTGAAAGGAGCAAATAATAAAGTAACCACAGGGTTGTAATTTTCGTTAATACATGTATGACATTATAATAGACTGCTCAGATCTATGGCTCATGATTGCCAATATTGCAATATATAGGTCAGTGATCGAGGGTCGTAAATATAGCTTATACTGAATAAGAGAATCAATTTACCGGCAAATTCATAATTCACCAGCACATATTTCATTCATCATATTTTTACCAGACAGACGTTGGAATCATTTGGCAGAGAAATATCTACAGCTGGAAAAATATGAGACAATAGTAGACTGGATTGATCAGCTGCCAAATTGTTGAACTATTGATGCTAAATTATACCAGTTTACAGTCTGGATGAAATAATTTATATGCTAGAGCAAGGGCGTAGACAAGGGGGGGCTTGGGGGGGCTTCAGCCCCCCCAAATATTGACATCCGGCAAAAAACAAAAAAAAAAACAGAAGAAAAAGAAAAAAAGAGAGAAAAAAGGAAAGAAAGAAAGAATGAAACAGAAAGCAAACATAGCAGAGAAGTAAATGTTTAGCTTGTGACATATCTTTATCAATTGTTGCATATTACAGGGGAAGTAAAATTATCATCAACAATGCTTACCAGAAGGGCTAGACTAATTGCAATCGGTCAGAGAGCAACGCAAAAGTTTGGCGATATCGGACTCAAAGACCCCGTGTGATTTTCTTCGAGAAACGAATAATGTGCTCCAATTCAATCACATATCACCCATTAGGACGAAAAAGGTCAACACGTTGGCTAAAAAGATTTTTTCAGAACTTTTTCACCATAAACTTTTTTTTGATTGAGATCCCAGTCATTTGTTGAGTATTTATTTATTCACAAACGAGAGATACGAACTCTCGAATAATTTTCACGGAGAAACCCTAGAAATACAGGTAAAACATCTAACCCAGACACAAAGTCACTATTTAACTGGTGTAAATTTGATGAATATGGATAATTTTCTCTACTATTCCGAGAAAGGACCACTAAGCTTACATTTTTGATAAGTTTGGCAACTTCAGAACGAACACCAGAACTCATGCGGTCAACCACGCATCAATGCACCGCCCCTGCTATCTAGGCAACATAGTATTGTCTAAGAAATAACTTGAATTATAGTGCAAACTCCGGATTGACTGATCATTTCACCTTGTATATCACGTAGTGATCGCCACTGTTATAGGATATTTTCGCAAAAAAAAGTTCAACTTTTACAATTTTTTTCCGCTCAAATGCTCCCAGTTATAGCGCCAATTTACCATCAATTTTCAAAAAAAAAACTACGCTGCAAGGGGGGATACCCCCCTCTCAGACTCTCCCCCTAAGCCCCCCCAAACTTCACAACTTGTCTACGCCCTTGTAGAGTTCACATCTGAAGCCAATGTAGCTAAATTCAAGATATTTCATCTCAAACTAGTCATAAGTCCAGTTGTTCATGATTCAACAACTATTAGGTGAATGACTTGGCACCAAGCAGGAAGCGGATATAGCTCAATGACTGGTTTTCCCAGTGTCGGGATAATGTGACTGGATTGTGATTCGTTGAAAGCAACATTGAACTCATACTCACTCCCTATTGATTGACCATGTCCTTTTGCTTAAGCTCAACTCATTGCACCTGGCATTCCTTCTGCAACAAAAACTTGGCATACACGTTGTTACTGTAGCAGTCTTCTAAATGGAAATTTCAATTGAATAGTAAATATCTTTGAACACAGAAAAATGATGTAAAATATGCCCATAATCACACGGGTGTTCATACCACTGGATTTTGAGTGCTGAAATGTCATGCTTATGCTAGTTCATTCTGAATGGGCATTTTACAACAAATTTTATTTGATGACTTGAATAGTCTAGTCATAAATATCAAGTTTGGAATAATATGTACAACATCCTATGTAGCTATTTTTGTCTGGATCGCCACCGTGTAGCGGTGTTGACCAGACTATGCTGCCACTCACGAAATATCTGAAAATGTGTACGTGCACTATATCACAATGACCCTGTGTTGACCTGTAACAATCCGCCGGTGATTTGCACTTTTGTTTGTGTCATATCAGGGTATTAACCAGAAAATGAAGAAAAAACAGTCAAAATCGTTTCATGTTAAATAGAAATAAAACAAAATCTGAATTTGAGAGTATTTCATATTCATTTCTTCGCCCAGGGATTGCTTGAATCCGTGGACTATTTTTTTGTTCTTTGCATTGTCTGGTTCCGCACAATCGGCTGAACCCGGTTCTCAGTGCCCAACATGAGCTTACGATGCAACAACGACAATTGGGCTGCCAGCGATGTACTGTCACTGCAGACTGTTGTAAATGTAAATTGATGCCCTGGTAACATGGTAAACTGCCCGCCTCTTGGTGTTTGTCGTCTCTGCGGTTTTGCGTGTGCCTGTACGTCCCAAAGAATGCCTGGTGTATATAGTTCGTAATTTGTTTGTTGACAACGATAGCATTGGAGAGACAATTTGTGCGAAAATCCCTGTTGCTGTTGCTGCACGATCATTGCGTATTTGCCGAGCAGACGCTGCAATAAATGAATTCTCGTTCCGCTCTCACTGGACAGGTTTCTGGGATTATGAAGACCCCAGTTTTCAACACTCGTAGTTACGTCCT
>JAVTVY010000534.1:0-36785 GCA_036873755.1 Hanleya hanleyi
ACGGGCTCAGGAGTATTGTTGTGGCCCCAGCAGTGTGTCTGTCCGTCTGTCCGAGCCGTATCACGAAAACTATTGCAAGGAAGTTCTTGAAACTTACAGGTTATGATCCTATTATTTTTTACTTGTGCCTTTGAAACTTTCAGGTCTAATCGGTCATTAATTATTTTCTTACATTTTTTTTTATTTTTCTACCATTTTCCAGTCTTCTAAAAAGGGATCTCCAAGTATGCATACATTAGGCCTACTTTCATACTGATTTACATACTCTTCCTGGCATGTAGCCTATTAAGAGCTCCATAGTAAAGTTGTATGTCTGCCATTGGTTCATTCGGTGTAGTGCAGGACTCATTTGCATATTCAGTAGTCTGGTATTGCCAGTGACTCATTCATATGGAATGTATGAACACATTACTTAGATCTAATGTAGATCCAGCAGTTTTGCTTCTTTGGAGCTTCTTACTATTACAGTGACAGTCAACACCCACATTTTAAAACCAGCAACATGGTATTAAGTCCTGATATCTGATTTATTTGTGCATTTGGCTAGAAAGTGTTACACCAAACACTGGCAAGGAAGAGGGCTTAATTATCATATCATAGAACTCAATGAACCACTCCCCTTCACAGCTGGGCTTAAATTAACCCTTTCGCCGATTATTTCCCCTGACAAAAGTGACCTGCTGACGATCAATTCCCTGAGAACTATTAAAATTTGTATATGTTGTCTTTGGAATGCTAGAAATTCCGTTTGCGTCCGAGATTTGCAGAAAAACATAAGAAACCTATCACCACAATACACACTCCAGTGTTATTTGCTCTAGTTTTATAGCAAGATAAATAAAATAGCATACAAAAGTAGGTTTTACTGCATCTTCACCAGCCAAGTCAACTACATCGCGAAGCTCTCTACGCTGCCTTGACATTCTTGGCTGGTGGCAGAGGAATACTGCTCTGCGCCACCTAGTGGAAGTTTTAACAGCGAGAGACTTTTTGCCACCAGGAGTTGTTTCCCTTCAATCTCAAGTCGACACATACGTGAGGCGATTCGTTATCGTTCGACCTTGCAGCGTGTCTCAAAATCTGATTCAATTGATCAGAAACACCGAAAGTTGCCGTGAAAGTGCTCTTCCTGTATTTATTCGGTAGAATTTCCCCGCACATTCGACACAACTCATTCTTAGTGGGGGCCCAACCTCGCCACCAGGGGTCGCTCTCCGCTGGAAAATTGGGAGGACAGGACCGGATAGCTCTGGTTTCGAGATTGAGTGGGGGCCGACATCTTGGGAAACGTAACGCGCATTCTGATTGGATGCAGCGCACCGTCTCTGCATCCAATCATAAATGAGGATTAACGTTCCAACTTTACTAGAGAAGTATGCCAAGGCAATGTACAGAGCAACGTGATGTACGTCGACTTGGCTAGAGAAGATGGTTTTACTGTGAGAGAATGCGCTTTTCCCCGGCTTTCTCGACTTAAAACGTCAAAATCCAACGGAGAAATCGTCTTTTTTCAACCGCATTTGACAGCGTTTGTCTCGAGTTTCACTCTGCCAATCTTCATGTTTGACCTCTCATTGGAAAGCGTAACCTTTCACCTTTCTACACAGGAAATAACCTGAAATGGATGGCAAAATAAAACGGAGGATACGATTGGACTGTAAAATTATGTCATTCCATCATTCCAGCCACTGTCTACGCTCGTCTCAAATCTGTTGGGTGATGGAGGTCACGTGGGCAAAATGACGCATACTGATTCGCTCGTCGGCCAGCGGGGGAATCCATCTTGAATGAAATGGATTTTCGTTTGACACTCGTTGTGGATCAAGACTCGTAAAAATATGGAAATAAACTTCGTCGATCGTCGTTGGCAGTTTTAATCGTCTGAGGAATATTCACCACACTTTAGCAGTCGTGTAAGTTCAAAAATACAGGAGTTAGGAAGAGGTTTTCGATGATTTTTCCCATTTCTGCGGCTTGCTGCCGACAGGCCCGTCACACGGTATGTGAGGAAAAATGCATTTTTCGCTCCGATTTTTCCGTTCAACATCTAATTTTGCTTTATTTCTTTTGCAAACAAACAAACAACTTCGAGAATCAAATTGATCAAGGTTTTGGCTTTCCAGAAGTATACAGTGTTTGATAGATTTCTGTTAAAACGGATGCAAAAAAATACAAGTGCTGTACCCATCGTGATGGCGAACAGGTTTAAAGCTAACCCGGTCTACCGGGGATGGTCGTATGGGTGGCACTCTCGTCTGGCTGATTTCCCGGACTAAGTGGCAATCGGGAGTCCTCAAAATTTGCAACATGGCAAAGTAACACAAGGGTTCCCGACGCCAGAAAAAGGCGGCCCTGCTGTGTTTTTGTCAGGAAGAAGAACCGTAAATGGCCACTGTGCCGAATAAATAAGAACGGATTAGGATTCAACTCAGGTTGCTAATGGGGTGAACTCTTCAAGCACGTTTGCAGTATGGTATAGTTATCGAGAATAAATATTTGTCTCTTTTCTGATTGATGTACGTCCATCGGGGGAGCGCAAAGCAAAGGCATGAATTGAAAATTCCGTCAGAGACAACAACGGCAGCGGCCGGTTGAAGTGGTAACAACGGGCCGGTAACAACAGGTGATCTGTGATAACGTTTTTTCGTTAATATATTAATTATCATTCGTTGCCTATTTGATACCGAGTTACGTCGAGAGAAGTCATACATTTTGGCTATAATTTTTAGAAATATGGAGGGAGCTGTCTGAGCGAAGACGGCAGTGTGGACTGGTGGAGCCGATGGTCAATCCGACAGGCCTGGAGTTAAACAACAACAACATCAACGACAAGTTAGGCTTATCAGTGGTTCTTAATTGCGGCATCCTAGCCCGAAAACATCGGCTAAGGAATCTATTTTTTTTTGGTTGTTGTTGCTGATATGTGATAGGAATGCCACGCCCCCTTACCTATATTCACCTATCACAGCCAGAGTTTCTGGGTTAGCGTCATCCTTGACATGATATTTTGGGATACATTTCTACTGCATAGGGCATACATATTTGGCAGTCATACCAAAAAGCAGTAACTTTTTTTGTCATTAACTACGAGAAATACCGGATTCATTAATTTTTATTTTTTGGAACTATTGTCTCACAGCGGCTTGTTGATGGTCAGTTATTGTCCCCCGCCACGTAAGTGGGAGGGGGACTTGGAAATGCTACCCGTCTGTCTGTCCTTCCGTCCGTCCGTCCGAACCATGTTGTGAATGCGATATCTCGAGAACAATTCAACTCCTCAACTTCAAACTTGGGGGGTGACTTGACAACAGTGAGAAGATGGCTGAAATTGTTTTTCACCAAACTGCGTTATCCAAGATAGCCACAGTCGGCCATCTTAGATTCCATCCATCTCCAAAATGTTATGAACACGATATCTCGAGAACTATTCAACCGATCGACTTCAAATCTGGGGAGTGACTTCACATCAATAAGAAGATGACTGGAATTGATTTTCACCAAACTGCGTTAACCAAGATGGCCACCGTCAGCCATCTTAGATTCCATCCATCTCCAAAATGTTATGAACACGATATCTCGAGAACAATTCAACCGATCGACTTCAAATCTGGGGAGTGACTTCACATCAATAAGTAGATGACTGGAATTGTTTTTCACTAAACTGCATCAACCAAGATGGCCACCGTCGACTATATTGTTAACGAGATATCTCAAGAAGAATTCAACCGATCTACTTCAAATTTGGGGGGTGACTTCACATCAATAAGAAGATGACTGGAATTGATTTTCACCAAACTGCGTTAACCAAGATTGCTGCCGTCGGCCATCTTTGATTCCATCCATCGCCAAAATGTTATGAACATGATATCTCGAGAACAATTCAACCGATCGACTTCAAATCTGGGGAGTGACTTCACATCAATAAGAAGATGACTGGAATCGTTTTCCATCAAACTGCGTTATCCAAGATGGCCACTATCAGCCATCTTAGATTCCATCCATCCCAACTATGTTGTGAACGCGATATCTCGAGAACAATTCAGCTGATCAGCTTCAAATATGGAGGGTGACTTTACATCACTAGCTACCCATCCGTCCTTCCATCCCTCAGAACGTGCTTCTGTCCCTCATACCGTCCTTCCATCCCAACCATCTTGTGAACACGATATTTCATGTTTTTGTTTTTTGTCTGGATCGTCACCGCATAGCGGTGTCGACCAGACTATGCTGCCACTCACGAAATATATGTAAATGTGTACGTGCACTATAATGGAATGACCCTGGGTTGACCTGTAGCAATCCGCCAGTGATTTTCACTTTGTGTTTGTCACATATCAGGGTATCAACCAGAAAGTGAAGAAAAAACAGTCGTAATCGTTTCATGTTAACTAGAAATAAAAGGAAATCTTAATTTGAGTGTATTTCATATTCATTTCTTCGCCCAGGCATTGCTTGTATCCGTGGACTATTTTTGTTCTTTGCATTGTCTGTTTCTGCGCAATCGGCTCAAACCCGGTTCTCAGTGTTTTCCGTCTCTGCGGTTTTGCGCTTGCTTGAGTTTAAGGCCTGGTGTTTTTTGTTCGTAATTTGTTTGTTGACAACGATAGCGTTGGAGAGACAATTTGTGCGAAAATCCCTGTTGTTGCTGCACGATCATTCTGTATTCGCCGAGCAGACGTTGCAAATATTGTTCTGCTCTCGCTGAACAGGTTCCGGTTCTGGGATTATGAAGACCCCAGTTTTCAACACTCGTAGTCGCATTCTTTCCTGTGAACTCGGCGTTCGTTACTATTTTAATGTGTACGCATACTGCATGGCTTGTATTTTCAGAGGAGATATGTGTCGAAGCAACAACAATAGTATTTACATTTTTCTCGTCTTGTGAACTTGACCGGATCCTGTCCAGTGCAATTTATGTATTCTGGGGGACTCTGCTCACCGAATATAATTTAGTTTCAAAAAGTTTGAACACCAACAACAACAAAACTTTTTGAAAGCGGAAACAGCAGAATTTGTCAGGTACCGCTCTCAAAAAGATTTGTTGTTGGTGTTGTTCAAACTTTTTCAATCTAAATTATATACGCAATGATCGTGCAGCAACAACAATAGGAATTTTCGCAAATTGTTTCTCCACCGCTATCATTGTCAACAAACAAATTTACTATAAACACCATGCAGGCATATATAAGTAATCTTGGGGACTTAGCTAAGATTCATAGCGTCTCCCTTCCCTCAACGCTATGCCGATGACAAATACATTTCCCTGCAATGGTAACTCGAACATCTCCATCGCGCACTTATTATTACCTTTGCGCCCTATTGGACTTTCATTAACTTGAGAAAATGGGCCGCAATGAATAAAAATACCGAAATGGCAGACTAAATGGCCCTTCGTTGGTCATATATTAATTACAGACGTTAAAATTATGCCTATGGAGTCTCAAAATGACCTGAATTCGAGGGTCAAGAAGATGGGCATTTCCGTCATAATAGACCCCGTGTGTACAGGGGATGATGATCACAACATTGATTATGGTATTTTTATTTATCGCAGCCCATTTTCTCAAGTTAATGAATGTCCAATAGGGTGCAATGGTAATAATAAGTGCGCGATGGAGATGTTCGAGTTACCAACAGGGAAATGTATTTGTCGTCGGCATAGCGTTGAGGGAAGGGAGACGCTATGAATCTTAGCTTAGGACTTAAGACAAACTCGTGTGCAGCTCATGCCAATATCTGCACTACACAGAACTATTAATATAACCAGTTAATAAAACTATCCAGTCTCCTCGCAAATTTGTCGTATCATTTTATCACAATAGAATTGCATGAATTATGAAAATCTGCTCGCAAAAACTGGTAGAAGACGCAGACGATCCACTTTTGAGCATATTACTGCAGACAGTTTCTTGCTACCATGAAGACCTGTCATATTTCGAAATGAGCCGCCTTCACAAATTCACTTCCTTGAGGACTAAACTCTGTATTCCAGTTGTTATTCCTCAAACAGACTCGTCCACAACTTGGATAAAATCTCCACATTTATCCATACATCTGCTGTCGGCTGAAACATGCCAGCTGAAATGTTTTGAAACTTTAAATCCATTATTGGCGATCCAGACATCAGTACTTTGAGTACTTTCATTTTTCTCAAAGCAGAATGACGTTGGGCTTGCAATGTTGTACCATTGTGACTAGGCGCTATGAAAATAACATGTAACATGCGAGGTATTGGAGATTTTTGGATTCTGAATAAATTTTCTTGAAATTTCAGAATAAAAATGCACTGTGAAGAATTTCAATGCTTTGAGATAAACTGGTTCCGATATTTTGTTGAAAATCCCATCCCATCGTAATGTGAGACAGTGAACTGACTGACCAATAAAATAAAAAAAATAAACTTTCGACCGACTGAACTGTTCTCACTGACCAGGGACTGTTACCCCAAACAAACAACTTTTTAATTTAGGTCCCATGTGTTGCAAGAGTATGTTGACATACCTACACCCTCAAGGCCATTGTCAAACTGACACAATAACCTGTTGGCCTTGGTGCCCCTTGTCGTGCTCATCCATAAAGTCCAACCTGGCATTGAAATAGCTGTCCTATCGATACCCCAAAATTACTGAATTACTTTAATTTGATTATGTAAATTTATAACCCTTGTCTGGAAGTACATTTACCAGCACTGATAGATCCTGCATCACGGCCAAAACCGTCACACGCATACAATGTGCACTTAGATAATTTGGCCCGAACTTCAGTGCAATAACTTCAGTGGAATAACTTCAGTACTGTACATCTCCATACATCAGTGCAAAAACTTACTGCTGTAATGTACATCTTTATACATCAATGCGACAACTTTTGTAATGTCCATGTCCATACATCAGTGCAACAACTTAATGCTGTAATGAACATCTTCATACATGAGACAACTGCTGTAATATACATCTCCATACATCAATGCTGCTTCAAGATTTTTCTTTGAAATAGCAGGAACACAACTGGGCTGGGTGGTGCTTAGTTGGTTCGTCATGATATAGCTGAAATATTGTTGAAAGCGAAGTTAAATTTGATTAACTCACTCACCCACTCCATACATCAATGCGACAACTTCTGTAATGTACATCTCCATACATCAATGCGAAAACTTACTGCTGTACTATACATCTCCATACATCAGTGCTATAACTTACTACTGTAATATACATCTCCATACATCGACGCGACAACTTCTGTAATGTACATCTCCCTACATCAGTGCAATAACTTACTGCTGTAACATACATCTCTAAACATCAGTGCGATAACTTCTGTAGTGTACATCTCCATACATCAGTGATAATTTAATGCTGTAATATACATCTTTATATACCCCTGTACATAGTAGGGGGTATACTGGATTCCGATTGTCCGTCCGTCATTGTGTCAGTGTATCCATTCGTTCATCTGTTTGACTTGTGGCTTGGGTTTGCATTTCGCTATGCATCCAAACTTCTACACCCATAAAAACATCTTGGTCTAGACTGTTCAGAGGCTGAGGAGTTGTAGCACCTCTGGTGCCTCATGTTACAACCTCTGATGAAGACGACTAATTAAAATGGACAGACTTCAGTGTGCAATATGTCCTGGTGTAGAATAATGACTGTCATAGACCACCATATCATTACATGTTCAAAGCCTAGAAATGAACAATCAATGACCTCTATTTCCTAAACATTTCCCCTTTGTTTGAATGGCTAGCATTTGTCTTCCTGACAGACTGCCATTGAAAGACTACCCACAAACACATATCCTGTGTTATTTGACATTGTCTTGTCTTCCACTAGACTGGCATTTGTCTTCATGCATATTACTGCATAGTTAATGAAAGGCCAAGTAAGATGCCAGGCTGTAATTATCACTGGCATGTAGTATCATCTTCCCTGTTATTTTTTTCCTTTTTGCTAATTTTTCTTTTCTCAAGACAGCTCAATAGATTGCGATTCTTTCCCAGAAGTCAGAAAGATGCAAAAAAAACCGGAACACATTATGATTGACAATCTCCAATTAACTCTTGAGATTTCCTGATGGCTTGCAACAATACATTTTATTGTATCAAATTTCCAGTGCTGCTTTTCAACCCTCATTCACAGTGAAGCGTCAACATCCTATACATTAACATGTACAGTAATATTTTGTCTATTTAGTTATCTAAGAATGGTTCGTAAGATTATTGGCAGATCATTATTTTGAAGCAATGTCTTTCATTTTTTATTAGCCGAGAACTAATAAACAAGGTCCATGAATTTTTCTTTGTATTTCATCATCATATATTTGTCTCTTTTATCTTATCTTCGGTACAGCCAAGACGATATTTATGTATTACATAATGACAAGTTGTTTACTGAGTGAAACGTTCACTCTTAATATCAATAAACCAAATAAATAAATAACAAACTTTGTGTTTCGGAAAAAACTCAACATGAAAAACATTATGACATCATTGCATGTAGATCAATGTCAAGACAACCAGAATAGCATAACATTAGATACAGCTACAAACACTTTGACATCATGAAACAATTCGTCACCAAACAGAACTGATTCTCCTTAAACCAATGCCTGGTGTCAAGGTTTGATCCAGATCAAATTTTAACCCATGAAACGGATGAGGACCTCATGCTTGAGCACTTGATCACCATTCACACCTAAATAGTCATGATTGCAAGCAAAAAGTTCCACTGTATTGGATTTTGAAGAGATCAAATCCAAGGAAAGTACTCAAATTATCAAAATTGCTCCAAACCCTGTATATGTATGTCAAGGGTGCCCAAACTCACTGCATGGTTTATTTGTACCAGATCTTGCAGGGCTCGAACCATTATAGGCACAAGGTCACTTATGTCCTGATCTGATGTAATTGGAATATTGGTGGCAAAATCTATTTTCTCTCCATCGAAAATTCCCATCCATAGTCCAATTCCGTTTCGTAAATTGAATATAACAGCTTTCAAATCTGGCTCATTTTCCCTTTGATCAATTTTCTTTTGGTATTTTGAATTTGCAGCTCTAAACTTTTTCTGTGTAAAGTAATTCCAGATTGTAGGAAATTAAAACTGCATCAAGCTTTTTCTTATTGAAATCGGATTGAAGTTAGAGTAGTATTGCATCACTGTAAATTACAAATAAATGATGCCATCATCAGAAATCAATATTTCTGTAAGAAGAGGAAATTGTAGCCAAACGAACATGTCTCTCTATAAATATTCTTGGTCTAATTTTTCTGGCACTTTTAAAAAATATCCAGTACAGATCAGCATTGTGTTGTTATTATTATTGAAGGATCATACTACATCAGACTATATCAGAGTATAATTAGGACAAAATACAGAGTTGGTATTTATATTGATAAGGATAGCTTTGATGTGAATTAATGGATGAACATGATGATTAATGATGATGATTTGCTAAAAAATTTCAGGAAATGAATTAATGATGTGGACTCTTAATGTGCTGAGGATTGAGGTGTAATATTTCACCTGTAATAATCTTCATGTTGCCCTGAGAGTGTTGCCTTTTCTGCCATAAACAGAAGGCGTCATTGTTGGCATCTTTGCACAAGAAGTCGAAAAATAAACGTACTCGCCTTGACCAAATGAGACACTGCCAGGGCTGCATCTAGGGCCAATTTAGTTCCGGAAAACGTATGGGCGCCCAAAACATCTGACGCCCAAACTCAAATGAAAAAAAAAAAAAAATGTTGTTGCTGTTGTTCAGTTTGATAGAATTTCTGAAGGATATACTCCTAGAAATACCTTATGAGAGCCTAATTTCGATCTGATTGCATAGCTGGGTATTGAATTTTATGCTAATAAGCCTCTATTTTGCGATTGACCAAAGGCTATTTGGCGCCGAAATTCACTAACGAAAATTGGATCCTCAATAATGAATTGCGAATGGGAACTGGGAGTTTGGGATCAGAACCAGCAAAAAAATTCCTAGATGCAGCCCTGACTGCCCCTGTATGACCTCTTTAAAATTTATTGGCTATTCAAAAGAAATGTACAGTTGATGTCTGAAATGCAAAAGAACCACAGCTTGTCATATTTGGAGTTCAACATGTTTTTGCTGCACGATAGTGTTAAGCAGGCCTTGACATTTGAAACATTCACGTAACCCAAAAAGAGGTTACGGGCAATCGACTTGCGTAACCTTTAGTTCGGTTACGCGACTGGTGATCACGTAACCCAAAGGTTACGTAAATGGGTTACGCCAAGAATATTGAATATCAAGTTAGATTACACATTTTGAGCAAATGACGAAGCCATTTTTCAAACGGTACACATATCCACGCATCCTGCTTTAGCCTGCGCATAGACTGGAACTAAAAATCTGCCATCAATGTTGTCAGCCATCAATGTTGTCAGCACAAGAACAGCCTCTACGAGGAGTTCAGGGCGGAGGGCCCTGAACATGCGTTTTCAATTTTATTTGCTAAGACGATCACAGCTATAACGAATATACGAACATCTCTTATCATAAATAGTGCGCAACGAATGTCCATTGCATATAACAAAACAATATGCCATGTATTAAAATACATATTTAGCTCATGGAAACATTCCAAGTACTTTTCATCCCTGGTTACGCACACACCGCTCTCGACATACATAGTTGAACTCCACCTCTCAACTCACCTCACGCCTACAAGATGGCGGCCGTATAATACAATCTCGACGTTGATCGCCAACCAGTAAACAATTTTTGATACTAAAAGAAGACGATGACTAAATGGAGAAGAAGACAAATACATAAATATATCCCATGCCTTAAGACTGTAATAACCAGGAACGTTCTATGACCATTTGGCAATTATTCGTGTGTAATTTTTTTTTTATACTAGCTTCACACGTAACCCATTTTTCGTTCTCGTGATTTTTTTTTCGCGTAACCGTCACGCGAACGAAACGATCGTTCGCGTCAAATGTCAAGGCCTGGTTAAGCTCCTATCTTGATTGGCTATATGTCATTCCAGCTAGAAGAATTTACCTCATTTAATAGGTCATGTGAAATGACAAAACGTTATTGTAGAAATAACTTGATACATGTATGTGAAAATGCATCATTGAAAGTACCGGCAATTATGTCCTGAAATGGACCAATGGTTTTACACATAATCAGAAGCAAATAAACTACAAATCTGCATCCTTAGACTAGCTAGAATGTGTTGGCCACTGTGCTGTAAAATTGGAATGTATTTTGTCTGTGCATACTCAAAACAAGAATCAAGCGATGTATCTTGGGAGATGAGCGGACACTAGAATTCAAATACTCAGCCTATGACATGTGCATGGCAACTTTGCAGTTCATCTTGCCTGTGTATGGACTGTGCAAGAGTCTAGTGGTGTAGTCTGTTTGACGAGTGCCAGCACCGTATAGCTAGTCTAATCTAATGATTATACACATTTCTAGTCCATTTGCTTCTGATGTAATACACCAGCTCACATCGTGATCTGCCCAGATTTGTAATGGCATTGAGCCAACAATACACTGAACGATGAGACTGGATGAGATGACTTATAAATATGTCTCGATTATAAATCCAGGAAAAAAAGAGTTACATCAGAGAAGCCACACTTTCATGCATACATCATGTTAAGTCTACGCAGTGCTAATTCATCCATTGGTAAAATATGCATTAAATATATTTTAGTGATATTGCTGCTACAGTGAAAAGTGTATCGACACCTGGGTAAACTGACCAACCTCTATTAATACTGACATTATTCATGGTTCTATTACTTAAATTTAAAGGATTTTGAACCTTGATAAAGGAGAACCCTATCAAGACTGACACTATAATCTGGATCCAAGCATGGTCGGTTTACACAAGTTTCACTGTATATTGGTGAAGACGTTTGTTCTGGCAATTACTTTGTCATGATGTGACAGCCTTGTCGATCTATTTACCCATTAAAGAAAAAAAAAAAATGAAACAAAAAAGGCTCCTGAAGTTTGTGCCTGATGTTATATCATAATTTTATAACATCATTTCAAATTGCCCAGAGTTGATGTTGCATGCTTTACTAGAATTGTCACCCAGCTGTGTGGAATTTTAATGTACAGGATACTGCCAGCAGCAAATTGTCGAACAGTGTGTTGTCGAAAATTGTACTAATGTAGAGACCGTTGCGGAAATGTAAATAAAAGGATTATACATGTAAGAGACAGTTATGGCATAGGCTAATAAACAAGTCATTTCATAAAGCTGTAAACCCTTAATTACATATTCACAACTCCATGTTTGTCTTTATTCTAATGTTTCCCCCTTGAACAATCATGATCAGGGCTGAAGCCAGCATGATGCTGCAGGTTCCCTGTTTATATAAGTGATTACGGTAGAGGAAGATGTCTTTGCATGCTATATAATATCCATTACCGCAAGCAATCCTGTTTATTTTGGCACGGTTTTTGTGTCTAATTGAGGCGGGGAAGCCAGAGATAGTATGCAGAGTAATAGAGTTTTCTGCTTTTAATAATAAAATGGAATATTGATCGTTTATTCAGCGCATTATAAACAACATATTCCTGTCTAGAAATACAAAAGATTCAGGATTTCTGGATTTCAACTTCAGAACTCTATTTGCTATGTTTATCCTGAAATGCTGTAAAAAATACCAAAGGCAAATATCATGCATTGGAATACAGATAACTCACAGGGATTACATATGGTCATGGGTTACATTGGAATACAGATAACTCACAGGGATTACATATGGTCATGGGTTACATTGGAATACAGATAACTCACAGGGATTACATATGGTCATGGGTTACATTGGAATACAGATAACTCACAGGGATTACATATGGTCATGGGTTACATTGGAATACAGATAACTCAGGATTACATATGGTCATGGGTTACATTGGAATACAGATAACTCACAGGGATTACATATGGTCATGGGTTACATTGGAATACAGATAACTCACAGGGATTACATATGGTCATGGGTTACATTGGAATAGATAACTCACAGGGATTACATATGGTCATGGGTTACATTGGAATACAGATAACTCACAGGGATTACATATGGTCATGGGTTACATTGGAATACAGATAACTCACAGGGATTACATATGGTCATGGGTTACATTGGAATACAGATAACTCACAGGGATTACATATGGTCATGGGTTACATTGCACATACACTAGGTACATTGTACTTCCTTTATAATTATTTCATTCATATTCTATATGAAAAAATATATTTGTACTGGTAGTCTAGAAATATGTGAAAGTGAATATCACTCTAGTATATACTACATCTCATCACACTGATGATACCTGTAACTATATGTTACAAATACAGAGCAATCACAGGAATTTATGTACACCAAGACTATCCAGCATATTTTATAAAGTACTGAAGTATGTCCATTTTAATTAGTCTTCTACTTTGGAGCTTGCTGAAAATCAATAATTAACGCTGCATAAATGTTCATTTCTGCAGCAAGTATAATAAACTGAACTATACAAAATAAATAATTTGTAATTCTCTTCATGTAAAGCTATAGGCTGAAATCTTAATGTAATGGTGTTCAAGTGGTAAAAGCCCATTGAGGCAGTATAAAGTAATACCAGGCAGTCAGTGGATGTGTCGTTGATCGCTAATATGCCTTGCCCAGTCAAATTGTTGAATGTTCTATGACCTTAACTTAAGTCTTAATTTATATTGTCAGAATTAACGCCAATATATTATTACATCACCCAATGCAATTTAGCTCAATTGCATGGAACAAATATTATGGAGTTTTATGTGTAGAGTATTACAAAGTTATTTGAAGTGTGATATATTTTCAATATAACAGAGTGAAAGAAAGTTTATGTTGAGTTATCTATTGATTTTTGACAAGCTCCAAAGTAGAAGACTAATTAAAATGGACAGACTCGAGGTAGTAGAAGTAAGTATGGTAAAAGTAACAGTTGGTTTGGACTTTAAATTTTGTTGGCTAGACTGTTAGACCGTACCGTACACTGCAGAGTGTAATCATGCTGTCACACGTATATCTTGGATATATATTACTCTATAACCAATAGACAGTTGTACCTGGAAGATGTGTATCACATGAATTAAAACTGTCTGACACATATGGGATCACTCACTTCATGATAATCTTCTTTTGTTCCTGCAACCACCACAGCCAGCAGACTTTCACCATTGGCCAATCTTTTGCTTTTTTGCCCACACCACTTCACTGTCTTGGACTGACAAGGTTATATCTGCATCACAAACTGAATGCAGCCAATTAAAATTATGTGGCAGTGGCTAATATACTGGTGCCGGCACGAAGCATATTATTCACAGTTTTTGCCTACAGTTAAATTGCATCTTTAAGAGCGGCAGTTTGATCAGGGCAGTTTGATCAGGGCAGTATGAGATGATGTGTAATTGTGCTGTCAGGGAGTGTTATTGCTGGTCCATGGGTAACCCAAGGTGCTGCCAATGATCCATCTTTGTGACAGCTTCATCAGTTCATCTTGTATTGTCTCCCGTCCCGACTCAATACTTCTCTGATCACCCATTGTCGCTAACCCCCCACTGCGAGGGACGACTTGTACAAGGTACTCTTGCAATCTGATTGGCAGTCAGAATAATGATGAAAAAAAAAAAAATTGTTATTAATTTTATACTATAGCAGAAATTGATGTACATTGTATTGATCACACATTGAAAAGTTTTTATAATATTGTAAACGTGTATACGTGTACATAAAAAGCATTGGGATCCACTGATTATAACTTGATGATTTTTTGGATCAGTATATATGTTAAAATATTGATCTACAAAATGCTTGTCGCTAATATTTTCAGAGTCCCCATCATCCTGTATCATGAACGTCAGTGTCCAATAGTATGGCATGGGTAATGATTTTCTCTCCCCTATCTTTCCTATTTTTGGTTGATCATCAGCATTGATAGGTTTTCTGAGAATCAAACGCTGGCTTAACAACCATTATTCCAAATCCCATGTAATTCAAATTCCTTCCAATGAATTTAGATGAACTGGTTAGACCTAACATGTCTGCAGCCATGATATCTTTGAAGATGTCCTGATGCCTATATTCTTTGTAACAGCCATTTTCCCAATATTCATGGACTTTCGTCTCTTTCAGGCATGCAATTCTTGCTATGCAAATTGCTTGCAGCGGCTACACATGTTTTTTTTCCTCGTGCTGCGCCAGGACAGCCCCTGGTTATTCAAGCTGATAGCCCTCCAGATTGATCAAGTTTCCACCGACCCATCTCTCATGATGATTCCAACCAGTGACAGAGTATATCTTCCTTTTAAATGCTTACATTTTGTCAGCAGCAGACAACAAAGATACCCAGGTCAAACATACAGCAAGTGAACAAACACGACAAACTTGTCTTGCCTCGTCCTTGGCAATATATTGTGCTTGTGAAAGTTTGCTATTAAAATATTATTTACAAGACTAACCAGTTACCTGCAAACACAGTGGATAATATTAATCTTTGTCTGTTTATAGCCTATTCATTGTGTTGACTTTTTAAAGCAGACATAATCTTGCCAGCCCCAGACAGTGAACTGCTGTGTGCAAGAACAAACAAAAGATTGACCAGAGGTCAAAGTTCATGGCCTGTCCTTGTTGTAGAGATTGGATGAACGAGAAGTTGTCATCCTGTGATTGGGCCCATGTTTGTCAGACAGTTGTAATCTTTACAGAAAACACATCTCCCATATACCTTGTTGAGTGAACACTGTTTGCCCAGCATAATACAGTTAAGGCACATAGGTTAATATGAATGGTTCCATCCTGATTGCTACTTACTGTGTGTCAATTTTAGTCCAGTTAACCAACCATATTACAGAAAACCCTTCATGTCCACCATGTTCACACAGTGGTGTTTTAATTGTCATCTTGCTTCAGAAGATCTGCATTGATTGATGGATATTCATCATCAGTGGATTTGAAGGAGGCTGATTGTCTGTAGACCATTATTGGACCTTATCTTACACATACAAGACAGGCTCTTCTGTATTATTGGACATCATATTTAAGCAGAGCTTGAAATTACTATCAATTTACAGGACATGTCCGGTAGTTTTCTGATTGTTTACATATATTTTTATTGGATGCAACACAATTTTACAAATGTTCTAATGGTGGTTGGGGCACATTTCGACCTTTGTTCAGTGTTGTCAAGCATGGACAAACCAGAGACAGTTTATTGGAATGGGAGGCTTGTCCAATAGGACCCAAAGTTCTAATTCTGTCAGTTGATTGGTTAACTTAGGAGGTGACAGTCGCAGAATTTGATTGGATTGTCGACATTGAGCAAGTCCCCATTTGTCGATTTAAGCATGCACATGTTGTTGGTTATACTTGTCCCTTGAATATTTTACATATTCCAATAATATACATATGAGAATGAACGGCAGTTGATGCTCTTGGGCGTTCATGTTTATTCTAGTTTCTAAGCTATATCTTATCTGGTGGCCTCCATCCAATACCTGTTGCAGTGCATATTATAAATCTATGGGAAAATTCATTATGCTCTGCGTCGGCCTCGTAAGCGGTAGGTACTGGGTTCGATCCCAGGCCGGGTCATACCAAAGACTTGAAAAATGGAACTTGTTGCTTCCTTGCTTACGCTCAGCATTGAGAGGATAGAACAAGGACTGGTTTGCTCTGTGTCAGTATAATGTGACTGAGTGGGGTGTCATGTCTGCCTACAGCATGATATTTCAGTGGGACAGCACTATAAAATGGCAGCATTACATCCGCTCTGTTACAAGTAGGTACCCCCGCCCCTCCCCATCCCCTCCCTTCCCTTCCCCGTCGTGATATAGCTGAAAAAATGTTGAAAGCGACGTTAAACCCTATTCACTCACTCACCCTTCATTATGCTCTGAAAGTTAGTTGGAGGAATTTGCTGCTGATTGCATGTCCTCCATCATGACAATCATGGCATTTTCACGATTCCTGGAAATGTAACGATGTCTCAGTTTAGCTGGTCTTATGTGGCATCTGTTTCCTTGACCATAATCAACCTGAGCCAATCCTGTAGTCTGTCTGTCATTGATTCCACACAGAAGGCGACTGGCAGTCTCGCGTCTTTTATTATTTTCCACGTCAAAACCTTTTATCTCAGAAATGCAGCTAAATCGGTGTAATTGTTCCGCCAGAGTCGTTCAGTGGTTCTCTCTCTGCGCTCAAGCGTGAGTAGAAACACTTTAATCACTGATACCCTCTTCATTGGCTCCGATATACACCTCCATCACGTCTGGTTTATTACCGGCCCGGTAAAAAGAAGCTGCTTGTTTTACAACTGTATCCATTTCAGTTTATCAGATACATAAATTTATGGACATTTTTTCTGGTTTTAAAGTTGTTAGGTTAATAGACATGTAGATGAAAGGGCCACAGGTCCTCCACAGATGTGGATATATACATGTATATCCTTAGGGTGATATCTTTATTTCTTCAAATTCGCTAAGCTTTGTTTTTTACATCACACATCAATTTACTAAATAACAATCATTTCTCACTTCAAACACAGGCCTTGTTTTTCGTCAAAATCCATGGAAATCCAAATAGATTCTCGCAACCAAGCTCTATGGGAATCCACGGGAATCCAGTGCTATCATTTCTATACAGATTGCTAATATTTTACGGGAATCTGTTGGATTCCCGCAAATTATTTTGCGGGAGTGCTGACGGGAATCGGATTCCCGTGGAAAAACAAGCCCTGTAATAGTGAAAAATTTAAATCAGGCTATGTTCATTTAAATTCTGCCTTGGCATCAGTTTTTAATTATGAGTTATTTTATATAAAGGAAAGGAGAGATGAAATTTAAATGGCTAGATTTATGAGCATAATTCATGTTGTTGGTGATGTCAATAGCTGATAAATTATTTCTTCAGCAGTTAGTGCCTTATCCATGTTATCCAGCTTTTAAATACATTTGAAGAAATAAATTACCTGGAGTTTGCACAGATCATGGTGAGAATAGGCCTCAGTAGCTTGGAGAGCTCCTCATAAGAGGTGACTAACTGGGGCACCCATGGGTGTTCTCAGGTATGAAAAGGAATAGGACCCCACCCATGGAGTCCCGGGTGTTAAATGGGATAGGACCCTACCCAAGTTCCAGGTTTGAAAAGGAATAGGGGCCAAAGGTCATGATATGACTGAAGTATTGAAAGTGACGTTAAATCATATTCACTCATCCACTCCTAAAGTCCTATATCACAACATTATGCAATCCTTAGTTATTTATTCTCCATGTTCAGAAAAGAAAACTTTGAGATGCATAAATACAAAGGAGAACAAACTCCATCCAGAAGAACTAAATGAGCAATCGGGTGTTCAAGATAATTCTTAAAATATACAGCTGTGTTGATAGCACCGCCAGATGCATTGAAACATGCCTTGACAGCGGTTCGTTTACTCACTCACTTTCCACGATGTGGATTTTTTAACTATTGATAAACTATTGATTTTCCACCTGAAGTTGCCAAAATGATCATAATTGTCATATTCTTGGAATAGAAGGAAAATTTCATTCATATTTATCATATTTACACCAGTTATAAATTGTTAAAAAACCTATCCCAGGTTAAAGAAATACGGGAGAGACCAGGAGAACAAACATGATGACCCACGTGTCAGTGCACCTGTCGCTTCTATCAGAGCAAGATTAACTTGGATTATAGTGCAAACCAACCATTGTTGATCAACATGGACAGTTCTTGTAAATTCACAGAAATCATGGAAAGATATAGCAAATCTTACCTTTACTTCGTGGGGCACAGGTACATGAACCATTAGCCCTATTCCTGCATCAGCGACAATTCATAACAATTCATTTCAGAATTTCATCTTTGCTGATATTTCCAATGTTTTTCACAATCCCACATTTCATCACACTTGTCAGCATATTCATAAATATATTCATAATCTATCTTGATCAATTAAACATGTATCGCCACTGTATGGGGCTGATGAGCGAGTATTCCCTGAGAATAATTAAAGATAACCTAAACTGTATATTAGCAGTGTTAATTACTCCTGGCGATTTCATTCAGCGCTGAGCTACTGTAATAGATGTGGACTCCATCGGCCCCCACTTAACTCCGACTGCTACTGGGCAAAACAGGCATGTGGTGTAATTAGCCCTCCTGACTCCTATTGACAATGAGCTCTGGACTAGCATGTTCTATGAATGGGTCGCTGGCAAGTGCTGGCTTTGGTCAGTTATTGTATGGGTGGACGTATTGGCTTGGGTCGACCAGCAGTTCACTCGGCTCGGAACTTTCTCCATCTGAATGGATGGTGCATGTACGTCTCAAGATTGGGGGCCATACAAACACCAAACACAGAGACATGATTCAACCAGTCATTGCCAGTATGCTTAACTTGTTCTACTTCAGAGGTATTGGTGGCCAATGGCGCCAAGCACAGAGGCATGATTTAGCCAGTAAGAGTATAGTGAACTTGCCATTACTTCAAAGGTACCAGTGCATCACAAATATTCAACTACTCATGGGTAATTCAGTAAAAATATATAGCAAGGATGAACCCCAGCCACAGTGGTCTATCGTATATAACACCAAACAACATTATCCAGTACTTAAAAATTATTAAAATAAGTTTAGAACGTAATATATAACCTCCTATTCTAAATTTTGTTTGCAAGTATACTTAAGATATTATGACAAAACCTAACCAGTATTGTTGAAAGTTAAAGAGAAATGAATTGTATTCATGTATTACTGCTGGGAAGAAAATTATCAAGACTGAAATGGTATTGAAATAATCAAAGGTAGTCATTGGTAAATAGATGATGTCCTTGGAGGTACCAATACCGTCTACATGTTCCAGTCTCTTGCTACCCTATTTCTTCTAATTATTCAGGCAACATAACTTAGCTTCAGGCTACTGTGGAGAGAAATTCTGCAAACATTCTTCAAATTTCACTAGCTATCTTTTCAGTTCTTAGGATAAATAGCATATATCCATGCCACAGAATTGAGCCTCAGTTGACATGAAAATGGACTCTTTCTCCTTCTATATATAAAAATGCTGTTTGAAAAATTAGAAGAAATATGGGTATACGTGTACATAGCTTCCCTGATGGTTTACATTTATTTCTTACTTTCTGAAACATTCAAGGCTTCTTTCGGGGCTTTCAGTGAGCTGATTACAATAAAATTCCGACAAATTGAAATCACGAGAATTCAATTCCCATGTTTTGGGTTACAGTGTAATACCAAAGAAATTGGAACTCTTCTTTGCAGGGAGGTTAATTGAGTGCATACACAAAGGTTTTGGTAGGGTCAGAGTGTCAGTCAGAGATAAAAGAATATATGATCTTGTAATATTGATTTCAATTCTGTGACAATAATGTTCTGGATTTGGACCACTGTGCACTTATCTTTATTTATAAACATAGTTTCATAATTATGAACAATGGGGAAGTCCATCACTTCCTAGGCAGTCTGGTCCTATCATAGGTTACATATGAGACAGCTGTTTGTCCCTCCATACATGGAGAGTTCCACTGTTTTCATCATCTTAACTTGTGAGAATTAGATATCCTATTTCTTCTAATTATTCAAATTATGGCAAAAGTTAACTTCAGGCATCTGCAGAGAGAAATTTTGCTAACTTTCTACAAATTTCACCAGCTGTCTTTTCAGTTCTTGGGATAAATAACATATCCATGCCACATTATTTAGCCTCGGTTAATATAAAGATGGTTTTATTCTGCTTCTAAGTCTAAAAATGCTGTTCAAAAAATTAGAAGAAATAGAGTACCTTTAATTTGAGCAAAGTTTCATCAAAATGTACACAAATAAGAAGTTTGAATCCCTGTAGATTTCTACTGGACAGAATTGCGAGAATCTGCCTGAATTCCAGTGAATTTTGACGAAAACAAGTCATACTCTTGCTAGTTATAGCATCCAATTTGACTCCAGTCATTTGTTTCTTTATGACATAAACCGTTGAGAAAGGATTGTGACTGATGTGTACAAGAAACCTGTGCACTTCAGCTTCATGGCAAATAACTCAAGATTCACCTCTGAATGACTCAATTTTCTCCATTTTCTGACCTGTGATCTTGAATCTATTGACCATTGTGACCCAGTATGACTTATCCATGCACATAATTATTGGCAGGACAGTTGATGTGACCTCGAATTCTGACCCGTGAAAACAACAGCAAAGTTATTATGGACTCGATGGAATCAGAATTGCTAAATATCCCGAGACCCAGGCTACAGGGACCCGGTTATACATGTATTAATATAAGAGCTCCTGCTTTAGATCTCATTATCAGAGTTATGCTAATTTACACATAGAAATTGGACTATGTGCATGGTACTAATGAAAGAAAATGTATTTAATTGGCAGTCAACAGTGACTGACTGTTAATCACTGTCCGTGGAATACGATTAGAGAAGCTAATTTACGATGAACCGGTGAATTGATATTATGAACAAAGGACGGAAGGTCTGAGTATTGATTTGGACCACAGAATAACCCTTAACGATACTGATTCAACGCAATATGGTATGCATTGTCATACATTGTATTTCTTCGTCACGATTTTTTATGCTCCCTTGCTGCCAGCACTAACAGAATACAATGTAAATTTGGCAGATGTAAAAAATTCTCAGTTTTCTGTCCAAGTGATACTCTGTTTGGAATTTTTCTATGTTAGAATCTTCGAAGAGAGCAAACAGCCTGGAAATAATTGGTTATAAAATTATATGGTCGCTCATATATGTATGATTCCGATAATGAACCACCTGTCATTAGCCAAATATTGCAGAACTCATTGTTCACTAACTGTAAGATTTGTACTGCAACAACCAATGGGACATCCAAAGTATTATTGTCTCTACCATAACGCAATTAGGTATGTGTAGTTTTATTAAAAATTTGTATTTGATTTCACAAAATTCTGTTGCAACAAACGGAAAAGAATAAATTACTGACCAAAACTTTCTTTGATAATAAAAATATATAGGGAGGTTGGGCTACAGCTAACACAAAATGGGCTTCGTTTTGTTACTAGTATGTTAACTTTCATGACTGTTCAACAAGAAATTCTAGTATTTTCCTATATAATTATCTTGTTAAAAAGTAGATTAGAACTGTACAGGTCATGTATTGATGTGGGAGGGCTGATTAACCATTTATGACTGTGTTAAGAACAGGAAATGGAGTTGTAAGGGATTATTAATTCTAAATGAAGAGATAGAGAGCAGATGGACTCAACCTCAAATAGTCTGTGCAAAATAATGGGTATCTGGACCTTATTCAGCTTCTTTGTCTGCAAAAACCAGTGCTGAACAGTGCAGTATGTTTATCTGAGAATGACCAGGGTTAGATCTAGGGTCTCACAGCGTCCGTATAACGGACACAGATACAAAATCAAATGAATATGTTTTTGCAAAATATCAAATGATTTTTTTCAAAAATCAAATGATGTTTTTTTACGATGTTTGAAAGCCGTAAACCTGGACGAGTGTGTGTCAACTCGCGTTAGACAAAACTTATGGCAAGGGAGACAACTATGCATCTATCCGTTGATAAGCTTGGCCACTAGGGGCGCGATAGTTTTCGTTCTCCAGGCAGAGGTCTATACTATGAATGAAGTCGGAAATATGTACGTCTGTGAGTGTCTGGAGAGCTAGGCAGCGTGTGCGTTCTGGCGTTGTATCTGCAACGCGTATCTGCAATGACAAGCCGTCATGGTGGGACAGAAAGGTCGGTCTGGGGGAAATACGAAGGGTAGCGGCCGCACAAGAGGATGCGGTGTGTTGGCTGGACATTTGAAAAAAAACTAAAGGAAGATGAAGGGTCTGACTGCCACAAAGTCGACGTTCTCTTTGTTCGATGCTGTGCTGCCGGTATTGAAAACACAGGTCAAGCAGATGTTGAACACGACATGGAAAATGATGCAGGCATCGAAGCTGGGACAAATTATGTTCAACCCGTTGAGGCAGTCGAGGTGGGAAGAGAATTAGCTTCGAATGATATACAGCATGGTCTAAAAATACTGTACAGAGGAATCTATTCAATAGAAATTTTGAAAGCAGCAGCTGTGAATAATTTTAAAAGCAGATGATCAGATTAAAGAAGTAAAATGTGCATGATATGCTTGTCTGATCGACAAGACATGTGCAGCCAGGAATCGGTTAGAATGCTTCTAAGAGCATCAAGGGTCCCAGAGTTTCTCGGCGCCTAGGCGGCCCCTGAGCCCTAGTCTAATCAGCAAAAAAGGTTAGTTAGTTAGTTTAGTCAAAGTTGACATCATGGTATAGTATCAATCTGACAGCACGTGGAAGTAAATGATCTGGAAATTCATGCAGCAAGTCCCTGCTCAACTTTGTCATTTTGAAACACAAGCAAGATCAGCCTGAATATGGTGAAAATTTGGAAAAAAAGAAGTAAATTGTTCATTATCTACAGGTATCTGACAAGACATTTAAATAGCCAGAAATGGGCTCGAATGCTCCTGAGCGCATCTAAGACCCCAGAGCTTCCAGGGGCCTAGGCGGCCCCTGGACCGCGGCCTATACGCTTCGCCTCACTGCGCTCGGCATTATTTTTTTCAAATAAGGACACTACTTCAAATTCCTGGATATAACCCTGATGACCATACTCAGTGCTGAATTGGACCTTATATTCAGGCTGTTCTTCTGAGAATGAGCAATACGATACTGAGTTTTGAACTGGACCTTATTCGAAATGTTTATCTGAGAATGACCAATACTCTGTGCTGAACTGGACATTATTCAGCATGTTTATCTGAGAATGGCCAATACCCAGTGCAGAACTGGACCTTATATTCAGCATGTTCGTCTGAGAATGAGCAATACGGTACTCAGTTTTGAACTGGACCTTATTCGGAATGTTTATCTGAGAATGACCAATACTCTGTGCTGAACTGGACCTTATTCAGCATGTTTATCTGAGAATGGCCAATACCCAGTGCAGAACTGGACCTTATATTCAGCATGTTCGTCTGAGAATGAGCAATACTCCGTGCTGAACTGGACCTTATTCAGCATGTTTATCGAAGGACCAATACTCAGTGCTGAACTGGACATTATTCAGCATGTTTATCTGAGAATGGCCAATACCCAGCGCAGAACTGAACCTTATTCAGCATATTTATCTGAGAATGACCAATTCTCTGTGCTGAACTGGACCTTATTCAGCATGTTTATCGGAGGACCAATACTCAGTGCTGAACTGGACATTATGCAGCATGTTTATCTCAGAATGACCAATACCCAGGACTGAACTGGACCTTATTCAGCATGTTTATCTGAGAATGGCCAAATACCCGGTGCAGAACTGGACCTTTTTCAGCATGTTTATCTCAGGATGACCAATACTCAGTGCTGAACTGGACGTGCTGAACTGGACGTGATGCAGCATGTTTATCTAAGAATGACCAATACCCAGTGCTGAACTGGACCTTATTCATTATGTTTATCTAAGAATGACCATACTCAGTGCTGAACTGGACATTATTCAGCATGTTAAAATATCTGATGTTGACCAATACTCAGTGCTGGACTGGACATTATTCAGCATGTTTATCTGATGTTGACCAATACTCAGTGCTGAACTAGACCTCATTCAGCGTGTTTATCTGAGAATGGCCAATACTCTGTGCTGGACTGGACATTATTCAGCATGTTTATCTGATGTTGATCAATACTCAGTGCTGAACTAGACCTCATTCAGCGTGTTTATCTGAGAATGACCAATACTCTGTGCTGGACTGGACCTTATTCAGCATGTTTATCTGAGAATGACCAATACTCTGTGCTGGACTGGACCGTATTCAGCATGTTTATCTGAGAATGACCAATACTCTGTGCTGGACTGGACCTTATTCAGCATGCTTTTCTGAGGATGACCAATACCCAGTGCTGAATTTTTTATCCACAAATGGAATTTGTCTGCAATGGACTGTTGACATATTTTATAATTTTCCTGATGAAATGGTAGATTACAGTCTAAATCCATTTTGCTATCTATTCGATAGATCAACTCGAGGAGAAAATGATAAAATTGGCTGCGGTGAAGGCACTTCATTGTCGAAGCTAATGGGAAAATGTCATTGATAAAATCATAGATTTCTGGTGTGCTATTTTTAAGTTATTGACTGCTCTCTTCGTCCCATTGTTCTGAACTGTTGAACCTTTACTAGCTTGTTCTCAAAATGACACAATTTTCTCATTCTGATCTCAGTGATGGTCAGTTTAAACTGTCGCTCTGTATTGGTAATATTCAATTTAATTCATTGAGTAATGTCCCATGACCAACCAGACATGTTTCTTCTTATACAAAGTTCATCTCCATATGTAAACCTTTTGAAACTGGGGGCCCTCGGTGGCCGAGTGGTCTAAGGCGCTTCGCTGGTGACCGCTAGCCTCACACCGCTGAGCCGGCACGGTTCGAGCCCAGCTGGCCCATGTGTGAAAGTTTGTCAGTTACTTGCCGAAGGGCGGTGGTTCTCTCTGGGTACTCCAGCTTCCTCCACCAATCAAACTGACTGTCACCATATGAGTGAAACAAACTTGAGTGTGACATTAAGCCAAATTCCCTCCCTCCCCCTTTTGAAACTGCCCTTGGTATATTGGCCGACCAGTTGTTTTCAAATGAGACCTGAGACGGTTGGTCATCAGCTTGACATGTGATGGTTTCAATAGTTCATCAGATGGAACACCTTGAATTCCTAAGAAAATTGGTGAGTTAATTATGATACCAAGTTGAGTTCATAGCTTTTGCCTAGAAATTAACTTGGTGGCTGTACATGAATGACTAAGCACTGTCCTTTGGCACACAGATAGTGGACAGGGTGTCAAATTATACCATTTATGCCAGTGAGGAGATTATATCACATCTGAAGTAGGAAGAATTACCATGAGGAAAGTGAAAAACCTAGCATTTCACTCTATTTGCATGTGATATGTGACTAGAAGTTAATTTTCGATCAAGTGCATGCTGTTTTTCGTAATGAGCTGAATAGCCTGGTGCCATTAAACTGATCTATGTATGAAGAGCTTGACTGTTTATTTTACTCGTCAGCGCGATGTTGGAAGAGGAACATGAGACCTCTCCTCGATAGTGTGAGGCCAATTTTACCAGAGTGCCAGAGTGAATGTTCCTCAAGTGGCTCGTCGCGGAGCTACTAATGTATGTTTCATATTCCGTTTTTATCGCAATCCATCAAGCTGTCTTAATTTCTGCCACCGTTTCGTGTATTTGCTTAGCTCCTCATAATCGGGGCAACCTGACGATCATGGGCAATATTTCTTTATCCCGTTGACATGTTTATCCCCTATTTCTGCTCCCTGGCTTGATAGAAAATAAGAACAAATTGAACGGGAAATCGTAGCCAATGTGGCGGACAATGTAGAGGGAGAGTAATTTTTCAGTGCCCTTGCTAGTCCCCTGCTGAACCCATCTCGGCATGCCTAGCATTGTGGTGGCCCGCTAATATAATTTCAGAGAGTGACTTTAGGTCATGTCCCACCTCATCCTGACCCGGTCAGTTCGTGTTATTTTTTGAAGGAAAAAATAATTTGATTGCTATGGGGAATATAGGAAAGGAACTACATCGCGAAGATTCATGATGTGATATGATTTAAGAGAAGAAGAGAAGTCTAGATTTATTGGTATTTGAAAATGACATGTTTCATGAGTACTATCATAGTGATCCATTGAGGTCCATCTTTCGTGGAAGTGTCATAAAACAAAGAAGAAGAATGGAGTATATGGGTAACACAATGACTCAGTCTAGATATGCAGCTTGTCAGTAATACAAAGGCCTGAACTATAGGACCGTACAGAAAAGATAGACGTACATTGAATATGCCCCTGGATGAATGCTTGTAACTAATAGAATATAAGAGTATTAATAAATCTACTACAGACAGAAAATGTCTACTTCCCAGAAAATTGAATGTATTCTGTTGGCAAAATATCTTGTAATAGGGAAATAAACTCTGGTGGGAATACCTTACAAAAAATAATAATCCCTCATGATCATAGCTTGCAATAACACAATAATACCTGGTGACCTCTGGTGAAGGTACCTTGAAATAAAAAACAATCCCTGATGGCAATAGCTTGGAATAAGACAGTAATTACCTAAACTCGTAATATAGCAATAATCACTGGTGTCAACAGCAGACAGCAGTCCATGTTGGAAATATCTTGAAATTATTACAATCCCTGATGGCAATAGCTTGGAATAAGACAGTAATTGTCTAAACTCATAATACATATATAACAATAATCACTGGTGTCAACAGCAGACAGCAGTCCATGTTGGAAATATCTTGGAATAAGACAATCCCTGGAGACAAATGCTTGCAATAAGGCAGTAATCTGTGGTGACCATAGCTTGCAAATGAGACAATAACTGAAAATAGTATCAAGCCATGAAGGCTATAATCCCTGATGGCAATAGCTTTCAAGAAGACAGTGGGTGCACAATAAGATGATATCCTCTGATAACAATAGACAATAATAGAAGTAATAAGCCATTGAAAAAAAAGTTTGAATAAAGACTATGTCTTGCAAGAAGATAGTAATGTCTGAGATGACAGCTGACAGAACAGATAAGAATTCATAAGACAATAGTCTGATCCTGGTAGCAGTAACTGTCTAGCAGTGTCATCATGATCAGTGGTGGCAAGAGTTTGCAATAAGATAATACATGTACCAGTAACCCCTGATGGCCATAGCTTGCAAACCAGTAATAATCCATGGTGGCCATTGCTAACAATAAAATAAAAATCCATGATAGTCATAGCTTACAATAAGATAATAATCCACAAGAGCCAGAGCTCGCAATAATGTAATAATCTATGATGGTTAAAGCTTGCAAAATGATAATAATGAGTGGTGGTCATGGGTAGGATGAGGACAAGAATTTTAATTTTGCATTGAAGCATGTTGATGGCAATAACTTGAATGAAGAGAGTACACCTTGAGGATGGGAGCCTGCAATTAAAACCCGGATGACAATAGCTTGTAACTAGACAATATATAATGAGAGAAGATTGCCATTGGACCTGTAGTGAAGGTTTTCGGAGGAGAGGTTATATGTCCTAGTGAATTTGATAGCCTGATAAATTCATGTTAATGTAATTCTGATTAAGGAGCTGAACTGAATGTATAACACTGTTAAAAATTCTTCATTTAGATAGCGTGAAATTGTTCTCCTCCATGCTGAGCGAATCATTTATCTCAATCAATAGTACCTTAGGGTTATGGTGCCACATCCTTTGTTGGACAGGCAATCTAATTAATACTAAGTGTGAAATAATCGGGTCCACTGAAGGTTCTTGAACTTATAGTGGTCCAGTGGAACTGTTTGATTCTACAGACACGCTCAACTATGATTGTATTATGGGTGTCAAGAATTGCGGGCAAATTGAATTTCTACTCGCCACGGGATTGTGAAAACATAGGAGGGTTTATACTACTGGCGACGGTCTGACTATCGGGACAGCTGGTGAGACAAAATCACCATGCGCCTCCCTCGCTATTGCCGGTCAAGTCTTTAGAGTACTATCAATGCTACGGGAGATGTACATGTATTCTAGAAGCTGTTCCACAACAGTTCGACAGACAGATTATGATACGATTTATACCCCCCTTGAGTGACCGCTGGCGATTTCGCTGTATTTCCTCATCAAGCGGAAACGTCACATCTATTTACATATATAGCGATGGTTGGACCACGAGTGTGATATATCTCAGAAATGTATTCGGACAATTGGCCGCAGGATGAGTGATAAGTGAATGGTGGTTACTAGGTTAAGCTAGTGATAAATGACCGATGGTCACAAAGCTATAGATCACAGGGTTTGGGATTGACCCGTCCAGTGGCTGGATCAGTAACATATCGCTCCAGTTCATGATTATATTTGGGCGCTGTGGATTTAATCTGTGATAATAATAAAATTCTCCTGATAACGGATAATAGGATTTCACCAATATGGGATCCATATTTCTATGCAAGTGGAATGTCTGGTCATCCCCAGAGTTGGACATCATGAACACAAAAACATCTTTTGTTGATACTGAATAAAAAAACCTTCCATTGGATACTAAACCTTAATTCACCCTGAAATCTCTTGTATATGTTTCTGTTTACTGCTTCTAAGTCTGCATCTACTTGCCCAATCACAGAATACTTTCATCAATCAAAGTCTTTAAAACTGTGATCTTTGTACAAAAAAAACAACTTTGAATATCTAATCAGCCATGCCAATTAACTTCAATTAATTCTCTTATCAAATTTTCCTCAGCAAATACATGCCACAATGTGACACTGAGAAAATAGATTGACTTTCATTGGAGACAGGTTAATGAACCTTTACAGAAACTCTATGATTGGCTGGATTCTTTTCAATGTTCTTCACAGGCCAATGAGAATCCTGGAGTTTTGTTTGAAAATTTGAATGGACCAATCATATGATTTAAAACTGGAAGATAGCCATTACGAAATTGCATCATGGGCTGCATTCATGCTGGGATCATGCTGCGTTTCAGCATACGCTGAGATCATGCTCGGATTCCATGCTGGAATCATTTTAACAAAAACATAAGCCATGCTACATCCCAGCATATGCTGCAACCATGCTGGAAAAGCATGCTGAAGTTCTACTGGATTGCCTCAAACAAACTGACCACACTGCATTCCAGCATATGCTGCAGCCAGGCTGGAAAAGCATTCTGGGGTTCTACTGGATTCATACTGCATTCCAGCATATACTGTATCCATGTGATGGATATGATGATTGTAATAAAATCATGATATACTGTAGACATGTGATACAAGCTAAAATGCAAATATGATGTGGTAGCATACAGATATTAATCTTGTCAACAAGAAAAAAACTGTGGAAATATAAAAAAACATTTTTGCTAATCATGGTATAATCATCAGTATCATATACACATTAGCCAGATTGCCAGACATGTTGTCGCCATGCTCCATTGAATGTGGAAACCCCAGTTGTCACAAATAACATCACCAGATATCCACTTAATTATAGTTGTACGATGGTGGAATAGTTGGCTTACACACCTAATGTCAAAGAATCTAAATACAAGAAATGGATGCTATTTTTGGCTGGGTTGTTAGATATTGGTGTTTAGCGATGGTATCATGGAGATGACATATCCCGGATGTACAAACCTTTCCCAAGCACATCTACTCTGTATGCTCTGACCTTTCCTGAATAGGTGCAGTGCAATCAATCAGTCGAAGCGGAACAAAAAGCTGAATCGTGTCTCCGTTTTCCACCATATAAGTCATGTTATGTCATCTCACACTTCAAAATCAATCCAGCAAGTAGATGTGAGTATATCAGTTACCTTAAAGTAATTTGCTAATGGACACCTCCATGTATAATTAGCTTTATATCATATCAATATGATGAAATGATCACCGGGGAGTATGTTTATTTTCTCATCTGAGTTGAGTATATACTTCGGATGTGAAATTAAAACAAGTTATACACTCATGAAATTATTACTTCCTGTTTTTTGATACTGTTTCAAAGGTAATGTAATGTTCTTTTATGACTTCCATGGGTCAGACCTCTGGCAGACAATCCATTAAGACATTTTGGAGTCAGTAATCAATGAACCATCTGTAAAAATAACACCATCTTCCCATATAGCTTACCTTCATGTATGAGATAAGGTAGAATCTTAATTTGGAGGTCAAAAGGTCAAGGACTCTGCCACAAAACCAGATAATCCATTCTGTCTGTCTGTTAACTTTTTCTGTATGTGCAATATCTGCAGTTCCATGTTATAGATTGGAACCAAACTTTGTGTATACATATCTCATAGAGCAAGAAAGAATCGTATTTATTATGAGGTCGAAAGGTCAACTGTGAAGGTCCCTGATTACCATACCATTCTTTATGTATAAACTTCAATCCAGGGCTGCAGGATGTGACCGAATACCAGGCATACCCCAAACTGATGGCGAAGAAAGAACTTATTTTGAGGTGTGTCTGTCCATCTGTCAAAATGTCCATTATCTTCAATTTTACTTTTGATATTTCTAGTTAAAGTATATGGATGATAATCAAACTTTGGCTCTTGTAGGAAACAAGAAAGTATTGGGGATATAGTTAATTAAGATGAGAAACCGCTTTGACATGTTAGCAAATGGAACAATGGCCGACCACTTGCCCATTCCTCACTATTCAATGGAAATCCCATGAATTCACGTCACTTCGTCTTGCAAGACCGATATGCCCAGTATTGTGCTGTGAGGAGGGGGAGCTATTATTGTTGCTAAATTAACAGAAATTATGCATATGGGTGTTTCCGTGATTTGGTGTTACCGTTTGTGTGACATCCATGACAAAATATCAACCTACTTTTTTCACAAAATATTTCTTTTCTATAGATTAACTGATTGTTGAGGTTCATCAATAAATTTGTTTAAAGATAATGCCTCACCTGATTCAAAAGAAATAATCTAGTTTTATCATGCATGTTGAACTTGGTGTTGGATGAACGAGGACAGACAAAAATGAAGTTTTATGCATTTTCTCCATGATTCCTAAACATATTTATTGGTCATTGCTTTCCTAGCCCAAAAGTATCGCAAGTCTTAGAAATAAATATATCATTTAACTATGAATGCTCCTTTAGATCATAATTATGGCCAACATAAAATAATGTGTCGGACAAACGGAGACAGGAAAGTGGCCATAAAATATCTAATTCCCTCTATTCCAGCATAAATTGATTCTAAAAGTTAGCTAGATGTTGAAAAATAAGTAAATACTTACGAAAACTGTGTTCAAGTCTGTAATTGTTACTCACAAACATTTAAACTGCCAAATAGTGTTAGACAAACGAGAGACAGACAGTGTCGGACAAACAGAGGACAGACAGTGTCGGACAAACAGAAGACGGACAGCGTTATAATGGGAATTGCATCCTATATGAATGCCTCAGAATATTTTCAGCTAGATAATAATTCATATAAAGTTGTTAACTGAGATTTGCCACTGAGAATGATAAAGGAAATCCATCTATTACCCTGGTTCAACAAAAGTTGTCTTATGTTAGTCCAACATGTCTGTCTTATGTTAGTCCAACCTGTCTGTCTTATGTTAGTCCGACACTGTCTGTCCTCTGTTAGTCCAACCAACATAAATTGGCGATATTCTGTATTCTTATTGACAAAAAGATTGGTAATGTTTTTAAATGATTTGCAAATGACAAAATTCATGTTCATGAATGCCAGATGATAAGTCAATTTGTCTCTCGACAGCTTGAACACTGTTTTATCTGAGCATCAGGTGTCGCCTGTAACACAAATTTGGTTCGTCCAACACAAGGACAGACATATTTATTTCTAAGTCTGTGAGTTCTCAGGTTAACATTAACAAAGTATTACCCATAAGTGATGTCAATGGACAAAGTCGGATGGCATTGAACACTTGTCATTATTGAGCCATGCAATATTTGGAGAATTAGACCACTTTGTGGTCGGACGAACATAGGACAGACAATATTAACTTGATTATTAAAATGTATTTTTTCTTCAATCCAACTAAGGTAGATCAAATTTGACTCACTTCAGTTACAAGTACAAGCATCACCAACATTTTGATGAAATTGGTAGTAATTTGTCCATCTGGTTCAACAGTTTTCCAGCATAAAGATGTCATGGCCAGAGAGGACAGACAATGTTAGTCCGACCAGAAATATTAAAGAAATCATATTTTCTCGATAAATGAGTTGATATGAACATTAAATTGTACATAGAAACATAGTTTTTGTATCAATTTTGTGTGATCACCACTAAAAATTTATTCAACTGAATGTTGATGGCAAATAACACAATCAAAAGGTAGTATGGTAAAAGCATGTCACAGTCAAAATGCAAGAAAACAGCCCATTATGATTAGATTTTAATCTTTTTTAGTAATTAACTTTCACAACTGCCTTCCGTATTATAGAATGTATCTGAACAGTTGTCAAAGCAAGTTGTGGAACCATATTTATTGTTCTCTCCTCAAAATTTATAACACAAAAATCTGATGGAAATAGGGCTTGCATTTACCATTAAATGGTAACACCAAATCACGGAAACACCCTCATATATCTGCAAATTTACTTCAAGTCTCTCCATGTGGGTTCGCAAATATTAAATCTGGTCAACATCACATTCTTAAAATGTTATTACCCCGATATTGCTTTGTGAGAAAATACAGTTCATGGGATTTAATTTAGTGTATGCCAAGGGAAGAGAATAACAGGCCAGTGCGAGTGCCTCCTTATATTTCCTATATTTTCGAGTCATCCCTATAGTTTACTATATTTTACTCAAAACCTCCTATATTTCCTATATTTTGACTTTTTCTCATGAAAACTTTCATCAGTGAGCTGAAATGAGTAAAACTGGCATGAGGAAATACATTTCAAAAACAAATTTTTGCCTTGCTTCGCTCGCGAAAAAAGAAAACATTTCAATCTTTCTTTGTTGAACCAAGCACCTGAGAACGGATCTCTTCAATCACCACCACTGTGACCACATTCAGTGTTAATAATTTGATTAAACATCAGAAAACTACCAAGTTTGGAACATACAATCAGTAGTGACCTGTCTTACACTCTTACTTTCCTATATTTTCCTATATTTTATCAAGAAAATTCCTATATTTCTCCTATATTTTGACAAATTTCCTCCTCTATTTTCACTGTGAGCCACTTGTAGGCCTGGAATAGTTCTGTTAAAATATGTGAACAGAGTTAGTGAAGCTGGCATTTGTTAGACAGTCATCATCATCATCAGCTACTCATAAACTGAAATTCTCTCTGGTCAAAATCATGTGACCCACTTCATAGGTCCAACTTAGTTAGATGTTTCATGCAGAAATAGCAAATTTTAGTGAAGGTGGATACAAAATAAACTAACACAGTATAGTCCCCATATATGTACAGATTATCCAATGTGTTCACAATCACAGCAATAAAATTGTCCATCTGTGTATTTATATCCATGTAGACAGACTCCATTGACATTTTATGGCATTTCATGTGAGCCTGACTGGAGTAAATGTGTTGCATATTGTCTGAGATGTACTCCCCTTCACAAAAGTCCTTGGGGATCTCCAGTCTTTTAAGTGGCCATTGTTAGTGAGAGTTTCCAGACTCTGGACTATCCTTTTATGAGGAGAGTGAATTGCTGGTTTACTGTCCTAGGGGACTGGGAGACACATTGCTCCAGCAGGACTGGAAGCTAATGCAAATTTTATGGAACAGCAAATGAGGGCAAGCCCTTGGTCAAATTGTTTTTATGGGGACAATCTATTGTACCTAACAAGATCTCCCACTTGACTGTACTCTGATCTATGGCAGGGTTATTTAATTGGGGGCTTTGGGAATTGTTGGATTATCTGACCATTAATCAATTTCATCCTTTTGATGGTATATCAGTTAGGGGTTTGGGGGTGGGGTGGAGTGGACCTTCTTGTGTGATGCTTGAAGAGCAGGTGTTAGTATTTTTATGCCCCCCCTCTAACTAGAGGGGGGGCATATAGCGATCGCTTTGTCCGTCCGTCTGTCCGTCTGTCCGTCTGTCCGTCCGAATTTCTTGTCCGGGCAATATCTCGGTTAATATTTGATGGACAGGATCGAAACTTGCATGGAATGTGGCCAGTGGCTCGTAGTTGTGCAGCGTGGAGTTTTTCCGAGTTCCGGTATAATTTTCAAGAGTTATGGCCCTTTTTCTGAAATCTCTGTGAATGGGACTTGTCCGGGCTGGATCTTGGTTAATATTGTATGGACAAGTATGAAATTTGTATGATATGTGGTCAATGACCCACAGTTGTGCAGCGTAAAGTTTCTCCACGTTTCGCTGATATTTTCAAGAGTTATGGCCCTTTGTTCCTGAATTCTCTGTGAATTGGGACTTGTCCGGGCTGGATCTCGGTTAATATTGTATGGACAATTATGAAATTTGCAGGATGTGTGGTCAGTGCCCTGTAGTTGTGCAGCGTGAATTTTCTCCGCATTTCGCATATATTTTGAAGAGTTATGGCCCTTTTTTCTTCAAATCTTTGTGAATTGGAACTTGTCCGGGCTGGATCTCGGTGAATATTGTATGAACAATTATGAAATTTGCAGGATATGTGATCAGTGCCCTGTAGTTGTGCAGCGTGAAGTTTCTCCGCGTTTCGCATATATTTTCAAAAGTTATGGCCCTTTTTTCTTCAAATCTTTGTGAATTGGAACTTGTCCGGGCTGGATCTCGGTGAATATTGTATGAACAATTATGAAATTTGCAGGATATGTGATCAGTGCCCTGTAGTTGGGCAGCGTGAAGTTTCTCCACATTTCGCCTATATTTTCAAGAGTTATGGCCCTTTTTTCTTCAAATCTTTGTGAATTGGGATTTGTAGGGCTGGATCTCGGTTAATATTGTATGAACAAGTATAAAATACGCATGATATGTGGTCAGTGACCCATAGGTGTGTAGCGTGAAGTTTCTCTGTTTTCGGTTATATTTTCAAGAGTTATGGCCCTTTGTTTAAACCTAAGTGAATGGGATATATTTATTTGTCCAAGCTGGATCTCAGTCCATAACTGATTTGAACCAGGAAAATGGCTATATTATATGTTATTCCACATTCCAAAGCAGACAACATAGGTCCTGAAGTATGAAATTGCCCCAAAAACAGTGAATTGGGTACAAAATTCACTGATCGCTTCATAATTTCACCACAATATACTCCCAAGGAATGTAGGTTTCATAACCAGGTCACATTTTCGGATTTGGCGAAAGCCCTGGCGACCATCTTGCATCGAAGCATCGTATTATCACTTGTTGCTTGATATTTGGAATATGTATTATGTGAGACATGGCAAAAAAGTGACTGAAACAGAATTTTTTATAATTATCCAAATTAGGCCTCCACCAACCAATAAAGAACAGAACAATGGCGGGGCAGTGTCGGATTAAAGTGGAAGGGGGGGCATACAATTGAACAATCTCTGATTGCTTCCTTCCTGTGTTTTTTTTTCTTGTAAAATTGAACACAACATTAAAAGGGTAGTGGAAAACGATGTCGGTATACTGACAAGAAATCATATGACCCCACAGACAAATATACTGGCTGTATATTACTAAACACATCACAGGAACCAAAAGTGATCTCTGTGATGATTTGTATCCTAGCCATGCTTTTATTGTAGCTGTTCATGTGGACATTTTCAATGACATGGCCCCTATACCGGCTTCAGCCATATTACATACAAATATTTCAGAGCGAGGATGTAATAGCCCTATCAAGTCATCTGTTGGAAAATGATGAACTAACTATGTGACAGCCAGATAGTGAAAAACAACCCAAACAAGGGAGTACTTATGCAAGTTCATGTTCAGAACAAATACCTGTGAGACCCGATGCCAGCCAAGCACTTCCTTCTCCACCAAAGACACACGCAAAAAAAATAATTATATTTTGTTTCCATTTTTTTTTTTCTGGAAAAGTCCTGGTCTAGAGCAGGGATATATGTTATTGGTATGTCTTACCTCGAACATGCATCGATTCATTTCCACACACTATTATATATATTACAACATCCTCTTTGAACGCATTGCAGACTTGTTTGGAAAAGGGTTGACATGCACACATGATTTTGTAATATTATAAAGTATTCGCTATATACTAATT
>JAVTVY010000535.1:0-34071 GCA_036873755.1 Hanleya hanleyi
AACGAAAAACGTAACATTGGTCACCCTCTCTACGACCCATTGTATGTTGGGGCGTTGTGTTTTACCCTGGACCCCGATCTATGGACGGCTTTGGAACAAGTAGTCCCCATTGTCGATAAGGTACTATCTCTATAGGAGCCACATAACCAATCAGAATAGTACGTATCACGGACTACACCCGTAGAGCTACATCTAGGCGCGCATGTGTGACATGGTATATAAAACACGTCCCTCTGGATCCCACACCTTCATTTCCACGGTTGCAGAGCCATGACGGAGATCCAGCCCTATGCGACTCCCATTTTACAGCATGCCATCGTGGTTAATTCACTCGCGGGTTACCGAGCAGTGGTCCGGTCCATGTTTGCAGATGGCGACGACAACGAGGGGCGACGCCAGATCCGGAACGAGTTCACAGAAGCGGTCCTCGACAGAGTACACTCGATGGAGAGGTGTGCCATCACTCACCACTACTGGACTATGACAGCCAGCCTTGATGCTCGGGCTATGGACCACGAGCGCTCACGCCGGAACCAGCGACGGCTGGTTGGCCTCACAATAGTCTGTGCCCTATTGACCCTGGCGCTGTGGCATTGACAGTGGAACCTCACCATAAATACGAGGGTCAGACAGTGTGTGTGTCATTCACCGTTCGTCAATGGATCAAGCATGTCACCAGTCCTACGAGCCATCCTTCCCCTTACACCCCGGGTGGGGTTACACGTCTATGAAGATAAAGTCACCCTCGTGGAAGACCGTGGAGATGTTTGCTGGTCGCCCGCTGAGACCGTATCGAATACGGTTACGCTACACCGTGACGGCTGGACCAAATTTAAACGGGTGTTGAGCGGCGAGCTCGACGGACACCTCATCCACATAGACAATGCCATCTACGTACACCGTGGACCCTTCTTCCCACGCCTGGGCCGCTACCAAGACCCTACGCGAGGCTTCACCCTAGACCCCGATCTGTGGACAGCCTTCGAGAAAGTGGTGCCCATCGTGGACCAGCTGTTTACACCGGACGAGCGGTCATCAGACGAGTTGGAGTGAGCTCGTGCCCTGAGAGAAGCGGCGGCAGAACCCAATGTCTAGCCATGAACCAGAGGACGATGCCATTGATTACTCGGCTAGACTCAGTCAGCCCAGTGACATGACCACCCGATCCTTTGATCTCACGGGGTTCTCCCTATAAATACGAGAGACAGTCAAATCTGGTACCATTCACGTACTGACCATGACGGAGCATATAATACTGGCGTATCTCAGCTTGACCCCTCAGATGTTTTCTCGCTGGTACGCACGTTTATGCGGATAAGGTCGATATCACGGAGGAGGTGAGAGACATCTGTGATGCGGACCCTACACAACCGTGCCCGGCCCACATTCGTCTGTCCCGGGAGGGCTCGACCAAATTCAAACGGGTGTTGTCTGGTGAACTGGACGGCGACCTCATCCACTTGTGTCACGATGTGTACATCCGACGCGGCCCTTTCTTTGCTCAATTTGCTCGGCTAGATGGGGGTACAGTGCATTTTACCCTTCACCCTGATCTATGGTCTGCATTGGAAGATGCCGTGGTAGATGTGGATCAAGTGCTTATCAAGCGGTCATCAGACGAGTTGGACTGGTCATTTACCATGGACACTCTGGAAGCCAACGAAGAAAATCAGAAACTCCGGCCCAAGATATACCCGTTATAAATAAACGATAGAGCCAGGGTCCATCATCAGTTGTCACCATGAAGCGCTGGGAGAAGGTGTTGGATAACTTATACTACAGTCCCGACAGTCCGGCGGCCTATAGTGCATTGTCGGCTCTCTATCGACCGGCCAAACCCCAGGGGATACAACGTGCCCAAGTCCGAGATTGGTTAAGAAAACAAGACACCTATACCTTACATCGAGCTGTCCGTCGCCATTTTCTATGGAACCGGGTCATCGTGGGAGGAATAGATGCCCAGTGGCAAGCGGATTTGGTCGATATGAGCGCCTTTGCCAAACACAACGATGGGAGTCGGTATATCTTGACGTGCATCGATATCCTATCGAAGTATGCGTGGGTGGTACCCATCCGGACGAAACGGGGGCGAATCTCATAGCGGCGTTCAAAGACATCTTCAAGACCGGGCGCAAACCTTTGTATTTGCAAACCGACGAAGGCACGGAATTCCTCAACGGACCGTTCCAACAGTTTCTCAAAGCCCAGAAGGTGTTTTTCTTCCATACGTACAACGAGACCAAGGCTTCCGTGGTGGAAAGGTTCAACAGGACATTCAAAGGCCGCATGTATAAATATTTCACCTATAAGAATACAAGGCGGTACATCGATGTTCTCCCTTGTGAGTGGTTACAATCGAGCCTATCATCGGAGTATAGAGAGAGCCCCCATTACCGTGACCCAACGCAATGAAGCCCAAGTCCGGCGTGTCTTGTACCCCAGGCAATCGCAGCGAACGACGAAGGCGGTGTACAAGGTTGGGGACCCTGTACGGATCAGTAAAGTCAAGGTCAATTTGAGAAAAGTTACTTGCCCAACTGGAGCGATGAGCACTTCCTGATTAAACGGCGCCTACCCCGACAGCAGCGAGTCTATGAACTGGAAGATCTTCAAGGGGAACCGTTGCTAGGGACGTTTTACGAGACGGAATTACAGCCTGCCGTAAAAACACAGCAAGACTACTACACGGTGGAGCAGATTTTGAAAACGGAACGTCGGCGTGACAAACTGTTTCATTTCGTGAAATGGCAAGGTTGGCCCAGTTCCTTCAATTCCTGGGTGGCGGCCAGCCAGGTGAAACGACTATAAAGCCAGACACCACTACCGTCATCCTTCATTCCACGTTCGACCACGGTGCTATGGACAAGCAGCAGCTGCCTCTGAACACAGCGTCTCCCAAAACGCGCAAAGCGCAAGTGGGCTTTGTGGTGATATTGCTAACCCTGCTGAGTGTGTTGTACGGAGGTGTGTTTTACGACGTAGCCTATGTCAGCACGCTACTTAACCAACTGAGAACACCAGCCACCAGTGAAACCAGTCTACAGATAGCACCAGTCAACCCCGTATTGAGCCCAGTCACCACCACACCCCGTGTACAAGCCACATCGAGCTCCACACCAAGCTCCACACCTACACCAAGTACACCCACTACGTCTGAAAACCCACCGGATTTCATCCCTCACAGTGAACAGACAACGACGACCGACGTTGTACCCACCACCATCATCCCTCACAGTGAACAGACAACGACGACCGACGTTGTACCCACCACCACCACTCCAGTTCACTCGTACCAAATTTACAAGAGCGGGTTACCACGACAACGGATACACCTCGAACCATGGACCCTCGGTGGCAGCATCCCTTCACTTGCGTCATCGCAGGACCGACGGATTCCGGCAAAACGCACTTCGTCAGGAAGCTCCTTCAACACGCCGACAACATGATCACCCCACCCATTGCCCGAGTCGTGTGGTGTTACGGAGAATGGCAGGAAGTGTATGCAGCAATGCCCCACATCACGTTCGTGGAAGGCCTACCCAACCTTGCCGATTTGGAACCCGACACCTTGGTGGTTCTGGATGATCTCATGGCGGAGACGGATGCGCGGGTCACCCAACTCTTTACCAAAGGCAGCCACCATCGACGGCTCAGCATCATCTACATTGTGCAGAATCTGTTCAGTAAAAACAAAGAACATCGGAACATCAGCTTAAATGCCCACTACCTGGTGGTCTTCAAAAACCCGAGAGATACCACTCAACTGCTGCACCTGGCGAGACAGATGTATCCCGGCCGCACACCGTTTGCGTTGGAAGCCTTCAAAGATGCCACAACCCCTCAGCACGGGTATATGCTCTTCGACCTCAAGCAAGCCACCCCCGACCACCTTCGACTACGGACCGGCATCTTTCCCGGAGAGACCGACCACGTGTACATGCAAAAATAATGTAAACACACCCACAGTGGCGCCCCCAGCTGGGGTGTGTGTGTTTGATGATGGGGATAATAAAAAGAATGAATGCCACAGCATGGTTGACTTTGTCTCTGTTCTCTGAAGTGGATAAAAAGGGCAGAGTTGTGGGTTCTGGCATTAGTTGTACATGATGTCTGCGCGAGCACGGAAGCACGCTCCCACGCTCCGTGTATTGAAGACGGTCCCACCCGAGTTGGTCCGAACCATTGTACGCGGTGCGGACCCTGACCTTGTACGCTGTCTGTGCGAGATCGGGTACAACCTGTTAAAAGGCAACGTACCACTGACTCCGGCTCAGAAGACCAAGTTGGCCAAGCATAAGACAGGTCTCCGAACCCTAGTCCAGAAGCGGGTCCCTCAAACACAAAAGAAAAAGGTGTTACAGAAAGGCGGCTTTCTCGGGGCCATCTTAGCACCGTTGGCCGCTTCCGTGTTGGGTCCAGTATTGGGTGGACTCTTCGGCCGACAATGAACCACACGAAAAAAATGATCCTCGTCGAACCACGGTTCCTTCAAAACCTCCAATCGCCCTACCCTGTCCCACCTACGGTGAAGACCATAAACACCCTCGATGGAGAGATGCAACAGATCTTACAGAGACCGGGGTTAAGCGACAGTGAGAAAGTACAACGGTACAATGAGACGCTTCAACGGTACATGACGTTCATGGACCAATACAAAACCTTCTCTACCCCACCACCACCACCACCACCACGTGACACACCGCCGACCTCAGCACCGCTCCAACAGCCGCCATTACCAGGGGTAGCACCCACAGCCCCACAGTGGGTGGAAGACGAAGTGCTGAAGAGTGTACCTGCATCGTTCAAGAAACAAGCTGGCCTGGTATTACAACGGATGAAACAGAATCCTAACATGACTTGGAATGATAAAGGCGAACTCCTGGTACAGAATCAGGTGGTTCCGGGGACCCACATGACGGATTTAGTGAATGACCTGATGCGTAAACGCAGGTCGCACACGGATCCTCGAGGATGGGAGGTCTTCGCTCAAGGCTTGAAAGACATGCATGTACCACAGGAATTGGTGGGCCTTTATGCAGCGAACCCAGCAATCGCCGAGTGGCCCACTACCTTCTTGGGAATCCGAATGGGAACCGGAGTCACCCCCCAAAACACCACCACCACAACGGGAACCTTCTTTTCAGACCTTTAAAAAACCATGCTTGATCAGGACACCCCACATCTCCAGAGCCGTGACACGTAGCAAGTCACCGCGACGAACACGACGCCGGACACAACCGCCCAAGGCCTGGAACACCCATTAAAACCAACAGCAGCAGCAGGACAGCTCAGTCGCCATGTTTTACCTCACCCTACCCAGTAACAGTTCGCTGGATGTGTTTCCTGACAACACCGTGGCCAAGTACGTGACCCAGTTACCGCAACCGTTGCATTTACCTGGGAGCTGGGAATGTAGCCTCGTGGATATCCAATACCCTTACTCGTGGTACAACGTGCGAGCCAATGAAGTGTGGCACGAGGTGACCTACGAAGGCAAAAACACCCGACTCACCCTCCCCGAAGGCCAATACGATACCCCCAAGGAGTTCATGGGTGAGCTGACAAGACTGTTGCATTATAAGGCTCTACGGGAGGTCACGAATACTTCAAAACCCATCAAATCCTTTCCCTTCAAGAATCACGTGGACTTCGATTACAACGCACACAACGACAAGGCACAGCTTATCGTCTCCGCCAACGCGAGTGTCGTACTGAGTCCTATCCTACAGCAAATGCTGGGTTTCGATCTACGGACGTTCGCTGGTCCCACCGCCCACCAAGGCGAGATCCCGATGGATATGAAGTCGGGTATGTACGGACTCTACGTCTACTCGGACGTGGTGGACAACCACATCGTGGGCGATATCAACACACCTCTGTTACGGGTGGTGCCCATTAAAAAGTTGTATGAGATCAAGTCACCCACAGTCACCACATGCTCTACCTGCCCGTACGACAAACCGACATCAACACTATCACGGTGGATATAAGAGATGACACGGGACGACCGGTGGCATTCGAACGAGGAAAAGTGGTGCTGACACTTCATTTTCGACAAGCACGTGCTCCCCACTTTGCATAAAAAAGTACCTTACGAGTGCGATGCACGCAGCTATATGGACTATTATGCCCAACAGGCCGGCGGTGGCTTTCCGGTCTTTAGCGGTGCACGCATGCAACGAGGACATGGGCTGGGGAACATACTCGGCAGCATCGTCAAAACGTTGCTGCCCTTGGTGACGCGTGGGGTGAAAGCAATCGGCAAACAAGCGGTACGCAGTGGACTGCAAGTGGCCGGTGATGTCTTGGGGGTTACGGCACCCAAAGAATCCTTGAAACGGCGGGCCAAAGAAGCGGGAGGCGCCTTGGTGGCCAAAGCACAACGCACCGTAGGGAATAAAAGAGCTGCCCCACCGAGACCACGCACCAGTCGACGACCGACCCAGCACGACGCACATCGAAGACCCAGGATATCTTTTCTTAAACATGTCCTTGATCCACGCCGAGTCCTGCCCCTCCACCAACAGTGAATTTGATTTGTGGACCGTGCCGCCCACACAGACCAGTGCCGAACAAGGATTATGGGTGGAACATCTCCCGCTCTCCAGCATCAACGAAACAGGGCCCATCGAGTTCACCATCAGTAATGCGGATACGGCCTATGTGGATTTAGCCCATACATACTTGTATGTGAAAGCCAAGGTGGTCAATGGGGATGGCTCCAGAATCATCCAAGCTGCAACGGTGGGCCCGACGAATCTCTGGCTGCACTCGATGTTTCAACAGGTGGATATTTTTCTCAGCGACAAACTCATCAGTGACTCGACCAACACGTACCCCTATCGAGCCTACATCGAGACACTGTTGTCGTATGGCCGAGAGGCTAAAAAATCTCAGCTGACAGCCGCTTTATTCTACCAGGACACACCCGAGCACATGGACACGGTGGACAATGTGGGATATAACAAACGGAAGGCTTTCACTGCGAACGGTGCCTCGGTGGATCTCATGGGTCGACTACACGCAGATATGTTCATGCAAGACCGGTACCTCTTGAACAAGATCCCCATCAAAATCCGACTGATACGGGCGCCTCCGACCTTCGCCTTGATGGCCACTAACGTAGATGGGCATGCAGCTGACTATAAGATTGTTATCCAAGACGCAGTGCTGTATGTCCGAAAAGTGAAACCGAATCCAGCCGTTCAATTGGGACACATGAAAGCCTTGGAAACAAAATCAGCCCAGTACCCTATCCGACGTGTACAAACCAAAGTGTTCTCTGTGCCTGCTGGAAATATGAGCGCCAACAAAGAAAACCTGTTCCTGGGGCAACTACCAAAGCGATTGATCCTGGCATGTGTGGAAAATACCAGTTTCAGCGGAGCCTACCCAGAGAATCCGTTTGACTTTAAACATTTCGGCATCAATTTTGTGGCCCTGCATGTGGATGGACAACAGGTCCCAGCCACGGCCTTAACACCGAACTTTGGGCGCAGGAATTTCATTCGAGCCTATCAGAGCCTGTTTACAGCCACCGGTCAAATCAACCAGGACGAAGGGAATTTGATCAGTCGGGAGGACTACGCGAACGGATACACGTTGTTCTGTTTCGATCTGACCCCCACCTTAAAGAACGACCATCAGCTGGCCCTGGCCAAGCAAGGCAATTTACGGTTGGAAATCCACTTTGCACGAGCCCTCGGGACCACCGTCAATGTGATCTGCTACGCCGAGTTTGACAACATCATTCAAGTGGACAAAGCGCGCAACGTCCTGTGTGACTTTTCCACCTAACATGGATACAGCCCAGATAACCACCGTGCTGGAGAATGACCCAGGGACACGTATGGTCTTTCAAGGGTTGTTCGCCCGAGATGTGTTCCCATTAGACCGTATGTATCCTGCTGCTTACGTTCTCAACACGGACCCGATGGATCGGCTCGGTGAACATTGGGTGGCCGTGTACTTGACAGAACAGCAGGGCGAAAACTTTGACCCGTACGGCCTGCCACCCCTCCATCCCGATTTAACAGACTTCATGGATCAAGGCACAGAGACGTGGTGTTGGAACAGTCAAACGTTGCAAAGCCTGGCCAGTAGCGTGTGCGGACAATATTGCTTGTTTTACCTGTACCATCGATGCCGGGGAAGACCCTTATCTACCATCGTACAGATGTTTGACGAGTACCCCAAGCCGAGGACCGCGATGTACTCGTATATGACTGGGCCGCCCATCATTTCAATCTACAAGCCCCGTTCTGGGCTTAAGTTCTTTCAATGTACACAAGCCCGCTGTTCTGGGCTTAAGTTTACAAGCCCCCTGTTCTGGGCTTCAGTTCTTTCAATGTACAAGCCCCCTGTTCTGGGCTTCAGTTTTCACGTGGTTGTTCTCACGTTGGTGTTGTTACTGAATAAAAAACAAAATGAGATCTCACCAAAAAACCCTGTCTTGTGTGTTTTCTATATGAGCATAATGCCTGAAACTGGCTTTGAACACCGTATTAGCCAATCAGTGGCCTAGAATGGAGCCAAAGGTAACCCATCCATGTCCAGAAAACATTACCCGGGTGTACAAGAACCCGGATGTAGGCGCGGACGTAGGCGAAAGCATCCCAGTACCCGGATGTAGGCGCAGACGTGAGCGAAATTCTAGTACCCGTCCATTGGTTCTTTTATCGATCGCTCATTGGCTCTTTTTCTCGACCGCTGATTGGTACAAATGGAACTGCCCATCCTTCCCAGGTTAATTTACAATCCCCTTTTGGGGTTCAAGCTCTGTATATCGATGCCGCAACATTGTCTCCGAACCTTGCCGAAAGGGAGACCTTGGACCTTTTGACCTGGATGTGACCTTTGACCTTTTGACCCGACATTCATCCGCGCACTGCCGGTGATGACGCGCGCGCGCGCGTGCGGCCGGAGAACCCGCGCGCGCGCGCTGCGGCCGGGGCGGGCCGGCCCGGGCCGGCAAAACCCCCGGAGGTTGAACACCCGGACGTCTAAGAGAACATTGGAACTCTTCTGGGTTTGGAGGTGAAACCCGGAAGTGACGTCACAACCCACGTGACCTGCGCAGCACAATGGAAACGACACCCTAGTCTAGCCCCCTCACATAGGCTTCACATGGATACCTCACTCGATCCCATCGGCCCACTAGTGGCCCACCTAGACCCCAAAACGTCTATTTCCATACACTTTGTCCACTGCGCATGCGCAGAGTGACGATATTTCAACCCCGCACTCACCCCATCAGATGCCCCCTCACATAGGCTTCACATTGATACCTCACTCGATCCAATCGGCCCACTAGTGGCTCCCCTAGATCCCAAAACGTCTATTTCCATACACTTTGTCTATTGCGCATGCGCAGAATGACGATATTCCTACCCCACATCCATCCCATCGGTTGCCCCCTCACATAGGCTTCACATTGATACCTCACTCGACCCCATCGGGCCATTAGTGGCCCACCTAGATCCCAAAACGTCCACCCCGTATGGACCTATACACCCATAGCCATGCAGTATAGGCCTATGGGCCTACCCAGGCCTCGGTGACTTTTTCCAAAAATTTCACCGTTGCGCTCCGGGACCCTTCCCATCGTGTTCTAAATGACGAGACGTGAAAAACAAATCCAAGCAACCCATATCACAATGAACGTGTGTGAATTTCCCAGGTTGGACCTATACCCCCATATAGCCAGCCTATGGGCCTATATACAGACCTCGGTGACTTTTCCCAAAAATTTCACCGCTTCGCTCCGGGACCCCTCCCATCGTGTTTTTCTCGGCGAGACGAGAAAAACGCGACCCCACAACCCATAGTAAAGCCCACGAAAAGAAAAATGACCATCCCCATACCCCATACAGGCATTTTCCCTTATATTGTATAATACAGACCCCTATTGTAGGGGTAAAGTCCGTGTTCCGCTTTTTATAGTTTCGGGGGAAAATCCTAATTTTACATGCACCCACCCCATTGACTTGATAGGCAGGTCCCAGTAAGCCCGGGGACCGATATTAGCCCTTTTGGCTAGGGTTGATAGGTGTTTTCCCCTAGTTTAGGGGTAAAGTCCGTATTCCGCTTTTTATAGTTCCGGGGAAAAAATCCTAATTTTACATACACCCACCCATGACTGGATGCCCCTTCACGAATGCTTCACTTTGATACCTCACTCGACCCAATCGGACCATGCAGCGTATTTGAAGTCTGGGGACTATTTCTCCGCGGAAGCTTTTTCTCGCGACCGCATCACCGCCAGACCGCATTACCGCGGAGGAATACACACGCCCGATTCACCCAGACCGGAAGTGACGTCATACGGGACTGGTGGCGCCCCCTGTCTCTCCTCCACGTACCCTCCACAAAAGAGTTATCTCCCCCGGCAAAACTTGCGTCGAAATCAGTAGACCCTACTACTAACGATAAACATTCAAGCTTGAAGGTACTACTATATATCTGTACAGCTTCAGGTCACACATGTAAAATATTCGATTGAAGAATGACTGACGAAACGATTCAGATCTGAATTTGGGCACCTTCATTTTGTTATTTGTAGATTTGAATGAAACATATTTATGTCGAGGTCGTAATCTCCATGGATACATTTTTGCCAAAAGCACAGAATCGTTGATTTCGCGCCTGTAGCTCAATGGTAGAAGTTCTAGATCCGAGAGTCTATCTTTATATGACATATCCCGGCTTTGTCCGCACTCTAACATATATTTTGTTACTCTCCTTTGTACTCTTTCAATAGAATCTGAAGTAAAGATTTCTTTGTACAATCCGCCCACGACTGAGAGGTGTATGATAGTATGCTCCTAACAAGCAACATGTATAAAAGGCGTTCAGACTGGGTGGAACAAGATTGGCTACATGTCCTTTGTATAAGACTAAGCACACGGTTGGCCTTATTTACAGATATATTGACATATGAGGTCCAAAGAAAAGTTAGAGGACACTTGGCAAGGCTTTGATGTAAGACCTCCGATTGAAAAGGTAATATCCTGGACAAAAGACTGACAATACAACTTGCAGCAGACCCTATGTCAATTATATTTCGTGAGTCTTACACCAAATCGTTGCCGGACACTTGAACTCCAAGATCTTTAATACTATTAACAACGTCCATATCAGTGTCATTCATAGAGTATTTGAAACTGATAGAATTACGTATCCTATTGATGGACACAGTTTTACATTTGTCATTATTAAAGGGCATGTGCCGTGTCCGACTCCAGTCTACTAATTTATCGATATCACTTTAGAGTTGAGCACAATCGTTCAACCCCTTAATTTCTTTAATACATTTAATGTCGCCAGCAAAAAGAGCAATTATAATGTTTCACTGCTCACACAATTTGGGATGTCATTAACATAAAGCAAAAATAAAAGCGGTTTGTCCAGTTGGAGAAGGCACCGTCAACTAAAACTATTTGTTTCCTGTTCAATAAACAGGATTATAAGATGCCAAGCGGAAGCCTTGGCGTCTTATGTCGGCAGTTGAAAGTGAAAATAAAAAAGAAGAAACGTTTACAAAAATACTTACTTTCAAACCTCTTACACTCCTCTGAATATGTCTTTTCCGTTCTATGATCACCTAACTTTGAGTGGATGGTGTCAGTGGGGTGTTTATATGCCTTGTACAAAGCACAAGAATGGAAATATTTTATCAACAATTTCTCCGACCCCCTCGATTTCGATCGACGCCATGTTTGTGTAATGCGCATGTGTCGAGCAAAACAACATCCGGTTAAAAACGCACATGGCTAGTTAAACCACGCCCACCACATGTAGCCATGTGCGTTTTTACCCGAATGTTGTTTTGTTCGACACATGCGCATTACACAAACATGGTGTCGATCGAAAATCGAGGAGGCCGGAGAAATTGCTGATGAAATGTTTCCATTCTTGTGCTTTGCACAAGGCATATAAACACTCCAATTATACCATCCACCCAAAGTTAGGTGATTATAGAACGGAAAGGATATATTCAGGGTAGTGTAAGAGGTTTGAAAGTAAGTATTTTGGTAAACGTTTCTTCTTTTTTATTTCCACTTTCAACTACCGACATAAGACGCCAAGGCTTCCGCTTGGCGTCTTATAAGGCCAGAGTTTTCCATGAAACCCTAACATTTAGATTTTGTGGAGGAGCAGGTTGTGTGGAACAGAATAAAAATCTAGATATGAAATATCAACCTGACCACTTCGATCTAAAACCTGACCTACTTCATGGAATATTTTGGTCAGCTGAGTAGTAGTTGACCGGCCCTAAACAAAACGTGTTGCAGGTGATATAAAATGGTTCAACATGTGAATAAATAGAATTATAAATACACCTTTCAAAAATCTTGCTACAAATGCATGACAAGGATATAGGCCTATAGTTTTCAACAGAAGATGGCAAATCCGTCACATACAAGACACACACAATAGGTGACTACATGTGGGGAACCATTCAACCAAGGAGTGAAAAGGGCCAAGTATATTGCACGCAAAGTGTTGCCGATTGAAGTTGTCTTAAATGACGGGTCTGCCAGAAGATTTGTCGGCTTATTTATGTACAGGGATAACGTCTGCCATCACCCATTCGGATGGTATTTCACCTGTCTGCAGAGACTTGTTAAATAAAGAACACAGTGATGGTGCTAATTGAGAAGCACACTCCTTAAGAATACGAGCGGGAATCTCGGCCGGCCCACAAGCTTCGTTCGTGTGAAAGTTTAACAATATCTCCTCGACCTCACCCAATGTTTACGTCTCCGAGGCCATGGTTTTGTTTGACAGGTATGTCTGGGAATCATCTGATCAAAGGTTTGTGGGTAAATTTAGACTGGAAGAAGCCATCTGGTGCCGGGCTCAGTGGCTTGTTTCCCTCAAAAAGAAACCAAACTAGGAATAGATTGAGTTTTCGTTTTGGATTATTTCAACACTCTCCAAAAACGTTTGGGATTATATTATATTTAAGTGTACCGGTACATACACGTTTTAGCTTTTTTCTTAGTTTTCGAAATTTTGATCATAGTGAAGGGGAATTGTTGCATTTTGCCTTCCTTCTTGTAAATTGAACTTTCTAAGATGACGTATATCCTTATCCACCCAAACTGGGGGACATGATTGCCACAGTAGGTATTAATTCATTTACCGCTGTAAATAACAGGTGAGTCCAACAAAGCCAGTTTCAAATTTATATCAGGGTCCAATCAGGTGCTCGACTTGAAAGAGACCTTAGGATGTCGAAATCTGCTGATGGAAGTCGAAAACCGTCCGTGTAGTGCGGTGGCTTGGGACCATATTTTGGAAAGTTCGTGACAAGCTGGTCCAAAGTACCAAACTAGAGGTATATAGAACAATATCAGAAGGGATGCCCTTTGCTCCGGGTTCTGTGATGCCCTCTGGCTCCCAAAGGGCATCTGGGGGACATTATTTTTATCCAACGAATAGTTAAGTCTCTCATTAGCTTCGTCATTTTCATTATCCTTCAGGCTGGGAATCTAAAACTTGCCTCACCGTATCAATGGTTCAAAAAGTACCAGAAAATGCCACGAAATCCACGATGGCGGCCATGATGACATCACAGTGACATCATTTTCCAAGAATAAGCCATTTTGTAGAAGACTTTTTTTTTTTTTTTTGTAAATATGTATTTGGGTCGAATTATATGAGAATGGATGTTGTTGCAGGTCGCGCGCTGCAGCTTCATTTCTCCTATTCAAGTACGTGGTCACCTACTGGTCACGTACATGTACTCAAGGACTAGAGCTACATCTCCAGCCAGAGGCACTCGTTGTTGGGATCACAAAATGACGTCTTTGTTTCCGTGTCATCAGACTTTGCACGGGCGATGGCAGCAATTATTCTGTAGCCAAATGCGACTTCTTTATCGGTGAAGCACACCTGCTGAGGAGGTATTCTTGTTCGGGATTATTAACCCCGTTTCAGATACGAGAAGACAAATGATATATCCTGGAGGTGATTTATCGGCAATAGTAAAGAACATTTCTTGTTGTTCTTGCAAAACTTGACTTAGACGCGCCATGTGCGAACAGTGACTAAATTTCGTACTCTTCATTGAGCCATACCCGTGCATTTTGATAAAAGCTCGATTTAAAAAACGACTACGTGTTTACTGACAGTGATTTATTGTCCGAATCAATTCGTTTGTCGTTGAAACTGCTATCAAGCAATTTGACAAACACATCAGTTTCAGTCTTTTACGCCATCTCTGAATATCCCGGATGTCTGACAGTCCGCGCATGCGTGCTTGCGTTTGACTTTGGACGTCACTCCCAACAATATGAATCACATGACCTCTTGATATTTCAATATGGTGCTCATTTCTTCGAGGAATTATCTGCCATCGGAGATGCCCGAGACGTTGCGGATGAGGGTGTCTGTTAAGGTTCATTCATGACAAACATCTTAAGGGACGGATCACGTTCATTATTAAAAGTCAGAATGTGCTTGAACTTTCAGTAATAACTTGTTGGTCTAAGATAAGAGAAATCGTTAACTAAAACAGAGAGTCACCGTACTATTTGTGAAAATACTGCATAACATGAGTATTGTGACTAACGTCACAGGTTCTAAGAAGGCATTAGGACTCCGACGCGCACTGAGCTCTTGGAAATCCCCCCTCCCCAAGTTGAAATCCTGCCTATATTAAGATGGGCACGGCCCAAGTCAGAATCACCAGTGATTTTCATCAAAAATCACCAGAAATTTTTATCAAAAGTAGGTCAGCTCAGAACTTGCTGGTAACAGTCCCCTAATGCACTTTCATGCAAAAAATCAAGATTCTAATGTCAACGGTTCTCCTTATTTTGCGGACGAAAGGTCTCGGATGGACTGACTGACTACCGAACAATTTGCAGATGGTAGCCTACTTCGTAGGAATTTGCGTATGAAGCCTGTATCATTGGATGGGATGAGAAAAGAGTCCGCGTCCATGTTCAAAGCTCATCAGACTGATTTCTCAAAGTCAAATGTTCTTTAATTTACGATGGATATGTAACGTGCTTTATATAACTTTTGCGAAATATGGAATAAAAATGGGTGATCACCATACTTTTTTTAAATGGCAGCATTTTTCAGATAGATGGAGTCCCCTTGTGAGCCCTATCCAGGAGAGGGTATGGTGGGAATTTGGGTGGTGGTGGGAAAATATTCACGAGGATCATTTCCAAGGCATTTGTAAGTCTGCCTTTTTGATGAAATTGAATTGGTATGAATTATTGGAGGTATCATAAGCATAATCTCTAGCCTAGAGTGCACCCTTCACTGCCCGATGATTGAATATGACAGGCCCAACTTTCCGTCAGACATATTTCACTTTGCAGCGTCTATTCCTACGAAGTGGGCTCTCATTCGCAAATTGTCCGGTAATGAGTCCGTGAGTGAGTCAGTCAGTCAGTACATCCGAATCCTTATGTCGGCAAAATAAGGAGAACTGTTGACATTAGAACCTTGATTTTTGGCATGAACGTGCATTAGGAGATTGTTACCAGCAAGTTCTGAGCTGACTGGATTCTGATGAAAATTTGATTTATGGTTATTTTTTTATTATTTATTGATGGCTCAGCGAGTGCGCTGTCATGCCCATCGGGAACCCTTGGTTGTATGTTTCATTGTTACTTTTGAAGGTTCCCTGATACCAGGAAGCCTGGTCCATTCGAGATTCAGACCATCTGAGAATGGTTATCATTGGGATGGAATCCCTCAATTCCCATATATTATGGGAACTTACATGATGCCACACTTATTCAACCTATACTACCCTCGGGAGGATTCCCCCACCCCTGGGACAGACCTACTTAGGTGACCTATGAACCTCGAAATTGACAAAAACATGTCTTCGGTCAAGTTACAACACACATAAGGGAAGTGGGAAGAGGTGCCGACATACATACATACATGACTTCACAGAATAGTCTTTTGGTAAGCCTATTCTAAAGCACATACCATGTGCTGTATCTCAGGTACGCTTTCATTGTACCTGTTCATGTGGCAACTTAAAACCCTAGTTCGTAGGTCCTGTGACGTTAGTCACACTGCTCATGTGAATAGATAGTTTCCATTAAGGCCTATATCAACATGGCAGTCTGACTAACGTCACAGGACCTACGAAGTAGGGTTTGATATGATTTAAGTATGTACTCGAGAGATGACTTGGGGGCCCTATGTGCTACCGTGAGAGAATTTTTATAGCAGTCTCTAATTGACAGTGGGTACTATTTAACTTTCCCAGATGTCACCGCTGGTGAGTTATTAGCGTAGCAAATATTATCGCCCTCAGTTCCTATTACCCTGGACAATTATCAGCCCAGCAGTAAAGCACGAGGTCACCCATCCAAGTCTTGACCGGGCTCAAAGTCGCTAAACTTCGGTGATTTTACGAGAACCGGTGTGTCCAACGTGATATGCCGTATCAGGGAACCTTCAGAAGTCACAGTGAAACATACCGCCAAGGGTTCCCGATGGGCATGACAGTGCACTCGCTGAGCCATCAATAAATAATAAAAAATAATTATAAATCAAATATTTGCTTGCTGAACTTGCTGATCACAATGCCCTAATGCACGCTCATGCCAAAAATCAAGGTTCTAATGTCAACGGTTCTCCTTATTTTGCAGACGAAAGGATTCGGATGAACTGACTCACTCACTCACTCACTCATTACCGGACAATTTGCAAATGGTAGACTACTTCGTAGGAATAATTTCGAAATCCCCATGTGATAGTTTATAGGCTCATGGATATAAACGTGATCTAGTCCATTAATACTTCACTGTATGTTTCCATGTAACAATCAGTGACACGTTATAAAATTGTGTGTTCTAGCTAAACCGGTAATATTATAATTGCACGTGCTTGCTGATATAGAACAAGGAAGATTTCAGATCAATTTAAATACTTTTAATTGACGTGGCCTTCAATTTGTAAATTGTTATAGAATTCCATAAATGACATTCAAATCAGGGATTCGATAATGAGTGGATATTGCCAAGCCTCTGGTATATTTAAGGGCTACACATTTTCGTTCCACATTTATGTAGATCATAACCGATCTTGGAAAGTCACCGTTTGTTGGAAAACGTTATAACGTCGTTTTCACTCATACACTAACCGAGACATTGTGAAGACCATCTTAACTGGACAGCCAATGCCGGCTAAACTATCCATATTATTCTGTCTGATGCTTTATTTCTATTCCTACGAAGCAACAATTGGTATGTATACAGATATCATATATTTATTCTTTGTTGTGCTGTTTGACATAGCGAAGAGTAAACGGTTCGTTTGCACTATAATCGAAGTTAATCCTTAGGCAATACTATCAGCCCCGATAGCAGCAACAGGTGTGTGTCCACATGGGATTTCTCGACTCTCTATACTACAGTCCCTCATCAGGACATTATTGACCGTCCTAGTTCATGAATATTATAGGTGTTCAACGAACTAATCGCCGATATATTAATGGCAGAAACCATAAAGCATTCTTTAGCTCCACTACAAACAAAGGATATCATTCACGGGATCTTTATTTTTCATATAGAGTTGCTTGAATTTCTCATTAATAATATCTATGTGAAATTTAGCAACACAATATATCAAAGGCATATAGGTATTCCGATTGGTACTATTTGTGCACCCCTTTTGGGTGATCTACATCTGTTCTCTTATGAATACCACTATATCCAGGCGATTAAAAAAACGATCCTGTTCTTCCTCCTTCGCGAAGCGCTATATAGACGATCTTCTCGCTGTGGATAATCGCTAAATGAATGATGCAGTGAAGGATATATATCCACCATCACTGTATTTGACGGAAACTACAAATAGCCCTAACGGAACATCATATCTAGACTTATATCTCTACAAAAAAATTAAGCTTGGCCTTCTCTCTTGTCGACTTTACGACAAGAGAGTTGATTAGAATTTCGACATCGTAAACTGTACCTTTTGAATATTAGTATTCCAGTGGGAGCTGCATATGATGTATACTTATCTGACGAATTTAATCAACACCACATAACATTGCTACAGAAATTTATAAAACCGGGTTATACCACTAGCGCATCACTCGAAGCTTCTCAAATTTGGCGATACATATCGCATGCTGGTAGCAAAATACGAGCGAAGCGTGCAAGATCTACGGGGTAACGTTTCGTAACTTGTGTCTAATTCCGCCTAACCCGGGGCTAGGGGCCGTATGATCTCATGTACTTCAAGATCAGCATGGTGTTCATATGTACAGACACAATCAAAGCGTGACTGAAATACAGGATTCTCTAGATAACGAATCTACAACGGAAATCATATGGAATAAGAATACTGATCGGCGATTAGGAGTTAGTATTTCTGAAAAATCATGATGTCTTGCCGGCATCATTGAAAACTCTTGACCGCTTCTCTCTTGCAGAAAACAAATCTATGTTTATGAACACCATGATTATTTTTCTTTGAATTGGTGATAATACTGTTACATGAATTCGGTCGTTGGATTATGGACGTGAAAATTGAACGGCTGAATACTGAATGACGGACTAGACGATTGTATTTTGGCACTTGGGTCACCGTGTGAGGTCCGGTTCGTTATCCTGGTCTCAGTCTTTAACTCGATCCGGTCTGGGCTTTTTGAGACCTGTCCAGGCCTGAGGGTGGGAGAGAAGTATTTCGGCCCGCATAATTATTTTCTTACCCCTGGAGCTATGGGATGGAAACTTACCACCCTGTGCCCTTGGATCCAACTCTACACAAAAATTTGAAGAAAAAAATCAAGATGGCCGCTTTCGTGAGGTCGCATTGACGTCATTTTGAAAAGAATTGGTCGAATTGTCCGTCAGATTTTCTAGATTTTTTTAGTTGTTTTCTTCGCAAAAACTGGATGATAAAGTAGTATATAATAATATGATATGAAATGAAATAGATTTTGACCACTTTTCCTGGCGGAAAAGCAGGAATTTTTATGGAAAATGACGAAAACATCACTTTTCTGATTCCCACAAGGACGCCATTTTGAATTTTCTCATGATCCTCTGCTAGGTGGTTATGCAAATATACTCAAAATGACCCCAATATGATAAACTAAAAAGTCACGGAGTGTCAGCTCTCATTTTTATGTCGTTCCAGAGATAGAGTAGAAAGTTTGTACAATAGTGTATTTTTCGAAAAAAAAAAAAAAAATAGGCTAACCGTATAATTTTTAAAATGTAATCAATTTGTTTTAGTTATCAAATTATCGTTAGGCACCCCATTCCTAAGCAGTTTTATCGATGGTGTAGGCGAACCATATGACGTGCTGTGCTGTATCCTACTGCAGACGACAGCAATATATAAAGCATAAATTACTTAGCATTGACCTCCTCTGGAACTGTGGGGCTAGAGATCATTTCCAGTGTAGTTTCGGTCACGTGATTTTCGGGTCATGGTGCATGCGCAGTGCGCACTTCTGAATTCCACGGTGTGAAGAGGTTATGAAATCACAGGTACACGACCGCGGTTGGTGAGAAACCATAATGACATTTTCATCGATTTTCTTTTAAAACTATTGCCTTTTTATTCATAAAAAGTGCCCCAAATTATTTCTATTTTACACCAGATAATTATTTTCTAAATCATCATGTAGATTTTTCCGGAGAAAATAGCATAAAAGGTCGGAAAATGTGACATGAAATGCTTTTTGATAATATGACGTCACTGTGGCGTCGCCAGAGCATCCATCTGGAAGTTTTTTGTACATTATCTGGTAGAGGTTGATCCCATGATATATTGTGCGAAGTTTCAGTGCCCTACCCCAAGGACAAAAACAACTATTGGAGGGACGAAATTGCACCTCCGCATGCTGCGGTACACTCCAACTGGCCCATGCCAAAAAGGGTGAGATCCTGACAAGTCATTGATACATGTATCATGTGTAAATCTGCTGTAGCGGAGACCACTATAGCAGCCTCTGAGATGCGTGGTAGTCCTCTAAAATAAATAAAGCGTTATATTATATTAAAAAACTAGGATTGTTTTAGTGGAGCAAATACTATGGTGCGTGAATTCTATCTATCGGGTTTATGTTCTAGAGTACGAGACTAGGCGTGGTGTAAGAGACGCTGTGCGACTTTAGCTGGTGAAGTAATCGTGTACATGCGCACTCGACAGGGAAACCTGTTGTTAGATTTTTGGCGAGATGTCGCCCATACATGGCCCAAATGTTTCGTGTTTGGTGTCCTACTGAAGCTCTTGAAGTCTGATACTCCTGCTTCGATCGTCGTGGAAAACATGATAGATCTCAAGGGCACATTCGACACGTCATTGTGCGCATGCGCACCCGGGAGTAGTATATGAAGGGCATTTATGATTCGGTATGATTCTGTGTGAGCAGCACTGGTGTGTACCTGAGAAGTAACATACTCTCCAATAGGATGAGGTCATGCGCACCAGGGACGTAGTACAGAAAGGGTACTTACAGTGTGGGTTGTGTCAGATGTTTGGCCTAACCTTGTCACCGGCCCAGATCGAGAATTGATCGAGAATTGATCGAGAATCGAGAATCGATTTTTGACCGATCACGTCATCGGAACGCAATCACTCACAGTTTACCCACTCAGGGCAATGAAGGCGCAGTGATGCCCTAACTCTGAGAGGTAAGACCCTCGCCCACACACGGGTCATTCTCACGGAAAGGCGCAATTCGTGTCACTCGACCCAAATTTTCTTCTAACCAGTCTTATGGCTGAAAAAATTGAGATTGTTCGTAGTATTCATTTAGTAGAGTACGAATAACTCATTGCAAGCACTCTCCCGATTGATTTTTTTAGGTAAATTTTCACCAGAACCCTCAATTTTGGGTAAAATAGAGCTGTAACTGGCTGTAGTGACCTACTTGATACCACGATAAAGTTGCCAAAAATTCGTTTGTTCTACATTATTCTACCTTTTTGGCAACCAGCCGCATCTGTTCTTTCAATATATGAATATATTTTTTACAATGGCAGATTATCTTGTGAAAATGGCATGGGCAAAGGTCTGTAACTGGTTTTCGGGTCATTGGTGTCACTGTAACTGAAATCGGAGCCAAAAAGCGAACGCTTAAATTAGAAACAAAGATTTGCCACCAGGCGGCTTCTTTTCCAAGCGCGGGTAAACTTGAGATTCCATAAGAAGTGTTTTATGAAACTCTTTTCAGTATTTCAGTCATTTCTAGCTCCAATTTTCAGCGTATGTTTATTACCGGTCAATGGTGTTACGTGTCAGGATCAACATGTAGTGGCTCCCGAGTAAAAATATTAACTGGTAACAAAGAAATGTGCGCATGAATTACAAAATCATTGTTCTTGGACCGTCACGACAATATACGAGGGAGCAACAATGAATTCCTTCCAAAATGTCAGTGGTGTTACCTGTCAGTGGTGTTACTATTTGTAGGGTAACACCATTGACAATAATGATGATTTTGCTCCAAATTTCAGTACAACTTGAATTTGCCTTTCTTCTAAATAATACTAAGTTAAGGAGTTTTGTCATATACGTGTTTTGCCCCTAGATCGCTTTCACTCACGGCTGCATTTTTGCCTCTATGAACAAATTGGTCACTGTTGTTACACGAGGTCAGTAGTGTTACTCGAGGTCACTGGTGTTACCGGGTTGTCACTAGTGTTACATTTCAGTTAGATAACTATTTGAAGAAGAAGAAGCAGTTTTATCAGAAGGCTTTTCATATACCTGTTTTGCCCCTAAATATTCTTCACTTGCAACTGCATTTTTGCATCTATGAACAAATTAATCAGTGGTACGTGTTGCACGAGGTCAGTGATGTTACCGGATTGTCAGTGGTGTTACGGATGCAAGAATGGTCTAGAAATTCAGAAACACTTGTTTAAATTGTCCCATATTTTGAAAAAGAAACAAACTCGATTAGTTTAAAGTCCGCATCAAGAATAAATAGGTTTTATTATACAGAATCTACATGAATGGTTGATACATGCGGTCCAATTGGCTGATTTTGGTGAGCTAAGTAGCATAATTGGGATATTAAAAACAAACTTGTTTTCCTAACTTCAATATTTTTTCATCATTAGTCATAGTTACATGCAATCTATTGCCTAGCATGTGTATATCTTCCTATTTCTGTTCTCTTAGTGTCCAATATACTGATCATTCCTGTGTAACACCACTGACATTATTGAAGACAACTCCACCGTTAAGTGTTACGAAAAGTTTATTGTTCGGAATGTCTGCATTTATTGTATGCATTATAAAGAGTTTTGTCAATGGGGAATCTGTTGAAATCAAATTCTGTAGTCATTGGTGATGTTGATTTTGACATATTTCCCCAAGTGAAATTGTGCCTTTCTGTGAGAATGACCCACATACCCAGCTCCCTATCTATTCCTTATTGTCTTAACACCTTAACGCTTTGAGTGTGTTTACATAACAATATGATGTAACGCTCTTGTCCATGTATCGTCGACCGTCTTCGCTCTTGTCCAATGATAAGCTGTCATGTGAGAAACTGATCTTGTGTTGCATTTATCTTGTCCGTTCGATGCATCGTCGGCCTTTCGTTCGTTCTGGTCCACCCCAACGCGTCGTCAAGCAGTCTACTCAAAGTTTTTCAAATTTGGCGATACATATCGCATGCTGATAGCAAAATACGGGCGTAGCGTGCAAGATCTATGGCGGTACGTTTCGTAACTTGTGTCTAATTCCGCTTAACCTGGGGCTAGGGACAGTATGAACCCATGTACTTCGAGATCATCATGATGCTCATATGAACAGTCACAATCAAAGCGTGACTGAGACAGGTCATTCTCCAGATGACGACTTTACAACGAATATCGTATGGATTAAGAATGCTGATCAGCGATACGGATTTGATATTTTTGGAACATCAGGATGTCTTGCCGGCATCATTGAAAACTTTTGACCTCTTCTCTCTTGAAGGAAACTATGTTCATGTATACTATGATTGTCTTTTTGATTTTGGTGCTAATGTTGTAATATGGAATATGGAAAAGGTCTGGATTATGGATGCGGATATTCTTTAATGGACGACGGCTGCATTATGAATGACGGACCAGATGCTTTTATTTCCCTCAAACGCGTGGATGGAAATGAGGGAATACATGGTCTTGCCCTGTGCCTTTAATAACTGACCCTTGAGCTTTGACGAACTGACGTAATCGCCGTGAGTGAAATCATCGCTGGAAGTGACGTCATCGAACACATGCGCGCTCGCCTGGCGATACCTCTCCATGACAGAAAACAATGTTGAAAGCGATGTTAACATTGGATTCTGTCATAGGAATATAATGTTATAAATGTATTCATTCGTCATCTCGCGTTCATTTACATATTATGCCCTCTAATTCTGAATGGCGCATTCGTCACCAGTTTATCAATCATAACAATGTACTACTCTGCAATATTCAGGACTCTATATCCTTCGGTTTCCTTCCTGTTTTATGCTTGTTATCCGAAAATTGCTCTCAAGTACAGAGTAATGAACATTTTTAATATCCTAATTATCAGTTAATTGTGGTAAAAATGAACAGCATGCAGATAAAATTTCATTTAAATACTTTCCCGAAAATATGATACTTTTTGGCCTTCTTTTTTCATTTTTATGCCAGAAATTCCTCAGTAATTTTGTTATTTTCCATTTAGTAAATCGAACTGATTATTCAATTCGAAATCTATTATACGTATTAGATCACTGGTTCAGCGAGATAAACATACCAGTACAGAATAAATGATACTTTTCTGATATTTTTATTGTTTTTTGCTTGAATATATCTGATTCATAACCCATAGATAAAAACTTTATCAATATACATAGCACCCGTATATCAAAACAGGGTTAAAATTTCCATAGGACAAAAAGTCCGATATAAACAGAATAAATATTATCTAGACGAGAGCAGAAATCAGATAGAGTGAGTATGTTCACCAATCCATTTCCATGTTCCTGAAACGTGGGAGGTATACCGACGTTGAAACATGGCGATCAGGTGCACAAGGTCCACTAGATCCAATGGCATCCTCCGTGGGCCCCAAAAACACTTGTTAGGCTACAGTGAAAACACTCCTGCACTGGTCTTGGCCAAAGAGGGAGTTCGATGCAACTGGTAGTAAGCCCTGAAATGCTGTCCGAAAAGTGTGGGTGAGGCGTGATGACAGCGGCGTGACGCGGCGTAGCGTCACGATGACGTCACATCCGGATCAAAGGTCAAAGGTCGCATCCGGTTCAAAGGTCATGTGAAGGTCACTTCCGGAGACGTCACGTCCGGTCAGGTGACGGCACAACAAGAGTGATCTCCCCATACATAGCAGATCTATATACGGCTATGGTGTACTCCCAGTCCGGCGCAATGTTAGTCCCAATGGGAAACCCACGCATGGCCATTTGCGGTATAGGGTGTGGCCCCTTGTTTTTCTCGTTTCACCACGTAGAACACGATGGGAATTTTTTTGAAAAAAGGTGACTGCGCGCATGCGCACTGGGCAGGTAGATCGAAGTGGACGTTTCGGGGTCTAGGTGGACCCCTACTGGTCCGTTGGGTCGACTGAGGTATCAGTGTGAAGCACCCGTGAGGGAGCATCCGACTGGATGAGTATGACGTGGAACTGACGTCATTGCGCGCATGCGCCTTAGAAAAAGTGTATTGGAATTGACGTTGGACGAATGGGGTCGGGGTGGGCCACTAATGGTCCAAATGGGACGTGGTAGGTGTCAAAGTGAAGCGCTCCTCCAGGGCGATCAAGTCATGGGTAGGTACATGTACAATTAGGATTGGGTTTGAACATATAAAATCCGGAAACACGGACTTTACACCTAAAATAGGGAAAACCCTTATCAACCAGGTCTAGAGGGGCTAATATGGTTTCCCAGCGGACCGGGACCTGCCGAGAGAGGCCGGGTCGGTTAGTGTGTGTATGTAAAATTAGGATTGGGTTTGAACATTTAAAAACGGAACACGGACTTTACCCGTAAAATAGGGAAAGCCCCTATCAACCAGGTCTAGTCACATCCGGAACCCACTCATGGACATTTGCGGTATGGGTTGTGGCATCTTGATTTTCTCGTCTCACCACGTAAAACACGATAGAAAGCCACTCGTGAAAATACCAATTTTCTCACCCCACTCTATGAAGTATTTATGGCATTCGTCAAGAAACAGTTGATATCCTCTATATATCTACCAGAGTGCACATCACTATACCGCTAGGGCGTAGGCCCAATCAGAAACCCACGTATGGACATTTGTGGTATGTAATATTTAAACTTATGGGAAACCCACACATGAACATTTGCGGTATAGGATGTGGTGTCAGAACACGACGGGAGGGGTCTCGAAGCCATTGGTTGAGTTGTTTTGAAAAGTCACTGTGCGCACGCGCATTGGGCAAGTAGCGCTGAGGTGGACATTTTGGGGTCTAGGTGGGCCCCTAGTAGTCCGATGGGGACGACTGAGGTGCCATCGTGAATCACCGGGTGGAAGCATCCGACTGGATGGGTGTAACGTGGAACTGACGTCATTCTACGCATGCGCAGTAGAAAAGGGGCATGGGAATGGACGTTATGGGGTCGAGGTTGACCCCTAATGGTCCGATTGTCAAAGTGAAGCGCTCCTCCAGAGCGATTAAGTCATGGGTGGGTGCATGTAAAATTAAGATTGGGTTTTCCCTATTTTAGGGGTAAAGTCCGTGTTTCCGGATTTTGTAGGTTCAAACATAATCCTAATTTTACATGCACCCACTCATCACTTGATCGCCCTGGAGAAGCGCTTCACTTTGGCACCTCCCACGACCCAATCCGGCCACTAGGGGTCCACCTCGAATCCTTCGTGCAGTCGGATGCTTCCTCACGAGTGCTTCACGATGACACCTCACTCGACCCCATCGGACCACTAGGGACCCACCTAGACCCCAAAACGTCCACCCCAGCGCTACTTGCCCAATGCGCATGCGCACAGTAACTTTTGCAAAAAATTTCAACCAATGGCTTCGAAACCCCTCCCATCGTGTTCTTCGTGGTGAGACGAGGAAAAAGAGATGCCACACCCCACACCGCAAAAGTCCATGTGTGGGTTTCCCATTAGGTTAAATATTGCATACCGCAAATGTCCATGCGTGGATTCCCGATCGGGCCTACACCCTATACTAGCGGTATAGTGATCTGTCCTCTGGTAGATATATAGAGAATATCAACTGTTTCTTGACGAATATCATTTTCACTAGTGGCTTCCTATCGTGTTTTATGTGGTGAGACGAGAAAAACAAGATGCCACAACCCATATCGCAAATGTCCATGAGTGGGTTCCGGATGTGACTCGACCTCAAAAGGCTAGACGTGGTTGATAGGGGTTTTTCCTATTTTAGGGGTAAAGTCCGTGTTCCGCTTTTAATATGTTCAAACCCAATCCTAATTTTACATACACTCACTAACCCACCCTGTCTCTCTCGGCAGGCCCCGGTCCGCTGGGAAGCCATATTAGCCCCTCTAGACCTGGCTGATAAGGGTCTTCCCTATTTTAAGGGTAAAGTCCCTGTTTCCGGATTTAATGTGTTCAAACCCAATCCTAATTTTACATGCACCTACCCATGACTTGTTCGTGCTGGAGGAGCGCTTCACTTTGACATCTCCCACGTCCCATTTGGACCATAGTGGTCCGCCTCGACCCCAAAACGTCCATTTCTATAACTTTTTTTCTACTGCGCATGCGCGGAATACCCATCCAGTCGGATGCTCCCCAACGAGTGATTCACACTGATACCTCACGCGACCCAATCGGACCACTAGGGGTCCACCTAAACCCCAAAACATCTGCTTCGATCTACCTGCCCAGTGCACATGCGCACATCACCTTTTTCAAAAACTTTCAACCAATGGCCTCGGGACCCCTCCCATCGTGTTCTACGTGGTGAGACGAGAAGAACAAGGGGCGCAATATTGCGCCGGAATGGGTCTACACCATAGCCGTAAATAGATCTGCTATGTAGGAGGAGATCACTCTTGCTGGGCCGTCACGTGATCGGACGTGACGTCACCGGAAGTGACCTTCACATGACCTTTGACCCAAATGTGACATTTGACCCGGATGTGACGTCATCGTGACGTCACTTCGCGTCAGGCTGCTACGTCATCACGCCTCACCCACACTTTTCGACCAGAATTTCAGGGCTTGCTACTACTGATGTAACCTGTCACCTTGTCCATATCGAACAGATAAGGAGAGGAAGACCTGTAATGAAAACAAAAATACAATATTAAAACTCAAGTTATACAAAATTCCGATCGCGGTAGCGTACAATTCTCGGAAATAATATCCCCAATCTACGAACTAGGCTAACTTGTACCTTTATACTTATATTTAACAGGAACTCTAATACAATAGAAACATATATACAAATATTTGCAAGAACCCTTTCTAAGACGCGAACAGGCCCGAACTGGTCACGGCGACAGTCTAGGCAAGACTGGCTCCTCCGCGGTTAAATTCGGCGTCTGGCTTCCGTTTTCGTCTACCCCAGGGAGGTATCGGAACTGGTTACACGACTTGGTCTCTCCAAGCGTTGGTTACTTCCAATGGATTAGGTCGGCCTGCGCAGGACAGTACTATCACAGTGCAAAGAACGTAGGACAAGTCAACTGCACGGATAACACGACAGCAGACGGTACTCTTCGTAGGAACAAACCCCAGGCTTCAGCGACCCCGCTCAATAGTAGCTAAATAATATATAGCCTTCCCGAGTATGAGGGCTATAGGTCGGCCCCAGTCACCTCCAGCGAGGGTTTTAGATAATTTTATTACGAATCACCCACCTCTGAAACTTCCGTACATCTAATCTCTATCCCCTCCTGCGCACTATTTTAAAATCTTGCGCACTATTGTGAAATAGTGACGCATATATCGCCGTCTGAATTTTCCAGTCGAAAACTTCAACTCTCTACGCGCCATTTGGTGACGTCACGCTATATGTGTATATGGGCCATTTGCAATTGAACATGGCGCGCGAAGTGAAAGTCGTCGACTGGAAAATTCAGACGGCGATATATTCGTTACTATTTCACAATAGTGCGCAAGATTTTAAAATAGTGTGCAGGAGGGGATAGAGATTAGATGTACGGAAGTTTCAGAGGTGGGTGATTCGTAATAAAATTATCTAAAACCCTCGCTGGAGGTGACTGGGGTCGACCTATAGCCCTCATACTCGGGAGGGCTATATATTATTTAGCTATCTCAATAGCGACTCACTCTGCGGACCGGTCCCAAGGAGGAATTATCAAGCCTATAGATCGTATTAGTATCTGGACACGAGCATGTTCGGTTAACATTCGTTGCAGTTCCTGACGAATTAGTGACTTAGCAGATTCTGGCTATATCGTAGATGTATGAATGGATAAACCCCAGCGGAATCCGGTCAGCCAGTGTAGGTAAATTATATGAAGGTCAACCCCGGCTGGGGGACGCAGATTTATGTGTATCAACTTGAAAGAATTATGGCAGCTCCTGGCCTGAAGCCGGCGAACTGGGTAGACGAAGTCCTTTCTTTTCGGCCCCTCTCCGGTCGGACTCCGGTAGTTCCCGGTTTTAAGTCTTCTACAATATATTTACACCGGCTGCGCTGTCGACGCTTATCGTCTGTACTTTAATCACTAGAGCAAGATATAAACCCATTTGCAATGCGATCAAAGCCTGTAGAGATAATGTGAAAGTAAACAGGACCCGGACTTCTTTCGACACGACTATCCGTCCGTTCACGGACTCCGAGGTCCTCGCGGCGGCCTGGCCTCCTCTCCGATTCCTAGGCAGCACGTCCTCTCGCCCCGAAATCTTTTCACTGTTGTCCGACAATATTTTTTGATAAAGCTAGGGAACATAGAAATAAGCGCCTGTAACATTGCGCCACCGGCGTATCAGGGTAGGACGGCAGGTTTCACCCTAGCCCGGGTTTCAACCCGTGGTTGTCGTCGGTATTCATCGTTTTAATTTTAATGTAAAACTTGTTTGTTTTGTCGATTGTCCGTAGTCAGGATGTTGGTTCAAGGATTTCGCTGTAATGGCTAGGTCTATGGTCAGGTTGGTCCGCTTAGGATTTGGTGGGTCTTTGTCCTGTGGGTTCATGTCTTGGGGGTGATTATTTCGGGCGTTGGCGGTGACGGGTCACGGCTACTCCAAGGGCCCGCTTCATAGACTGGTAGAACAATTTCTGGCCTAGATGGTTGAGATGTACTCCGTCTTTTAATAGAATTTCGTTTTGAGGTCGGATCAGGCCTTTGTGTCTCCAAAAGGTGGCCATATTATTTGTTCTTATTAGGTCGTTAATTTGTGTTTTGAATGTTGGTGTTATATGAAGCGAGTTAGCCGATGGAAGCCGATGGAAGACTAACTGACTGATGAAGATCCATTTTGTTTTGAGTACATTCACGTAGTCGATAATATCGTGATAAATGGCAGATGCGCTTCTGAAGGAATTCGCATCGTTTGCCCAACATGGAGGATGAGCAGGTCGGGCTTTGTCTCCAAATGAAGATTTTCTAGCTTTTCTATTTTCTTTGTGTCTGGACTTTGGCTCCTACAATTTAAAAAAAAAACAATGTCTAAGCCAGTGCGAAAGTCGAGCTGGGCGTCCGGTATGGAATATTGGATGATACTGCTATCCAGTCTATGATTGTAGCTGCTTCCAGCGATAATAACTTTCATCGTGGCTTTCCTGGAAGATATAATAAGATTCTCTGTATCTCTGTAGATTATCTGTAACTCCCGCTTTGAACCGCATTTTATAAACTTGTGACGTCATCAGTGGGTTTTCCCTAAACAGGGAGTGGAGCAAGCTGGCCAAACATGGTGACTTCTAGCATTTGGCTGATCGTCTGAGCTAATTCCAGCGAGGATTTCAAGGCATTCTCTGTCTACTGCACTATCATAGCACATTTTAGGAACGTTTCAGCATTGAACTCATTCTGGTGAGCAACCGTACGTCATTTTACTCACGTAAACACAAGTTTCTTTCATTATCAGCTGAACCGCACACGACTTTCGTTACACTCGCTACAGAAATATACCCTCCGTTGCAGACCGTATATCATATGATGGGTGCCTTAGCTGTAATATACGATCTGCAACCAATACCTGGAAGATGTGTATCGCGAAGATTAAAACTGCATGTCTGGCTTCCACGTCACATCCTCTTAACTACCATTCACTCTGTCCATTCGCTGCGAAGCGTGCTACCCGACGAGAGCTGATCCTAGCACGCGTGAAATGGTCAAGTTTCCAATTCCGGAAACCTGCCAGAAACCTATATATTCGAAACTGTAGCGACATAGTTTCCAATGAGATTCCGGCGGGTTTCCGGTATTGGAAACTATATCGACACAGTTCCAATAGGTTTCCGTCGAGTTTCCGGAATTGGAAACTTGACCATTTCACGCAGTGTAGGATAATAAGCGATCACTTTCAGCGGGATATGAAGGGGTTTTTACAGGCACCAATTTACTGGCTCGGAATGTCGAGCTGCATTACGCAGTCAACGCAGCCGATCACGTAAGATAATTATTTCCTAATTTATTATTCATGTTTGTAGAAATATCTAATTCGAAAAATCTGACTGAAAAATCAACCAAAAAAAATCTTTTTTAGAATATGCCGTCATTGTGGCGTCCTCATAGCGGCCATCTTGGATTTTGTTACTTTTTCTGTTAGTTATTGATCCCAAGATATATTGTGGGAAATGCCTCCCCCCTCCCTCCCCCCCAAGACCAGGGTAGGTCCCAGAAACACCCGCGGGTACGGTTGAATTAATGCCGAGAAAATAGGCCTGAAGGTACTTTTTGATTAACCATCTATCTGTTTATGAAGAATGCGCCCTCCACAGTTAGTTGGCGTATGAAGCTTATCAAGGTTTCCGGAAATTTTTAATTTCGGAGACAACGTTTTGATTGAAAGACAAAAAAGGAATTCATAATAATGTGTGTGTGTGCTTTTTTTTTTTTTTTTTTTTTATTCCATCGGCATATATGCCGGATGGGATCATGTCGTCACGTTGTCCGGCTGGCTGGCTGGCTGGCTGGATGAACGACGTGACCGCCCTAAAAGGTGAACCGTTCCAGCTAGAGTCTTCAAATTTGGTATACTGCATTGTTGGGTGATAAAGCACAAGCCGATTGAAATTGGGGACATTTTGGTTGTTTTTGTGGTTTCCATGGCAACATACCGAAAAATATCGACATTACGAGGTGAATGCTCTAAAAGCCGAACCGTTGCAGCTGGAGACTTCTAATTTGGTATACAGCATTGTTGCATGGTAAAGCACAAGCCTATTGAAATTGGGAACATTTTGTTGAGTTTTGTGGTTTCCACGGCAACATAACGAAAAATATCCACATGACGACGTGAACGTTCTAAAAGCCGAACCGTTGCAGCTGGAGACTTCAAATTTGGTATACAGCATTGTTGCATGGTAAAGCACAAGCCTATTGAAATTGGGAACATTTTGGTGGTTTTTATGGTTTCCATGGCAACATAACGAAAAATATCCTCATTACGACGTGAATGCTCTAAAAGCCGAATCGTTGCAGCTGGAGACTTCAAATTTTGTATACAGCATTGTTGCATGGTAAAGCACAAGCCTATTGAAATTGGGGACATTTTGTTGATGTTTGTGGTTTTCATGGCAACATAACGAAAAATTTCCACATGTCGACGTGAATGCTCTAAAAGCCGAATCGTTGCAGCTGGAGACTTCAAATTTTGTATACAGCATTGTTGCATGGTAAAGCACAAGCCTATTGAAATTGGGGGCATTTTGGTGGTTTTTATGGTTTCCATGGCAACATAACGAAAAATATCCTCATTACGACGTGAATGCTCTAAAAGCCGAATCGTTGCAGCTGGAGACTTCAAATTTTGTATACAGCATTGTTGCATGGTAAAGCACAAGCCTATTGAAGTTGGGGACATTTTGTTGATGCTTGTGGTTTTCATGGCAACATAACGAAAAATATCCACATGTCGACGTGAACGTTCTAAAGGCCGAACCGTTGCAGCTAGAGACTTCAAATTTGGTATACAGCAATGTTGGGTGGTGAAGCACAAGTTAAATTTGGGTGTTTTTGCTGTTTCCATGGCAACATATATATAAATGGAAAATATCCACAGAATGAGGTTAATGCTTTAGAAACAGAACCATTGCAGCTACACACTTCAAATTTGGTAGCATATGGTGTGGTAAATCACAAGCCTATTGAAATTGGGTACATTTGTGACGATTTGTGGGTCTGTGTAAAAGGGTGCCCGGACAAAAGCCCCACGAACAATTCAGTCTTACAAGAAGGTAGTTTGATCTGAACACCAATGTTTGATCTGAACACCAATGTTTGATTAACATCCCCCCCCCCCCCTCACAAGATTTAGGAAGTCGGAAATTGGGAATTTTTCTAAATTTCTAGCTGGGGTATTCTCTGCCGGTCCCTGTCCTCAAATCGATCATTCTGTTTTAATATTGAATGTAATTGTTTTAATATCTTATGCTGGGAGGTGATTACCTCCCCTTGACATATGCAAGTAAATGCACAACTTCACCCGTACCTGGACGCTGAAGGTTTGTTGAGTAATAACGTCAGCGTTTAAGAAAACTAATCACTGATATGTTTATGTCAGAAGCCATGATCCTTTGTTGAGTTCTTTAGGCGATACCGTTCACCTTGTATGTTTATGAAGATACTTGATATTCCATTGACCATATCCATGTGTTATTCGCTAATAACCTTTCATAGCCTGGTTTCTTTTCATTTATCAAATGTTACAGACTTTATATTTTTGGATTAGATAGGATAGTTCCTCGGATGCCATAATGTTCACTTTCACTGGATTTGAAGGAAATAGTCCAGATGGACAACAATGTTACATAACTTATATTCATGGAAATAAAAATTCACTATCAGGTGGCCTATGCGATAGGAGAATCGATTACGAACGGAAACCATGACAAGTCATCTTACCCTTCGTGAGTATTAAACGCATGTACCTATCAAACACCATTTGGATAGATTCTGAAAGTTCTGACAATTTCAGTCAACGTCAGAAAATACTACTGCATCAAATGATTCGACACAGTTACATTGCACTCGGAGCAAATTATGATCAAGGCTTTTTAAGATATGCCAAACTACGGTTCGTGGCTTGTGCCTCATTCTCAGAAAATACAAGTTATTACTAATGACGATACTCTGGAAATATGAATATCGTGATATTTTGATGGCGTCTTATTCGCATCATTAAAAACAGTTCATCGCTTCCCTCTAGTAAGAAACTCGCTTGCGATTATCTTTGAGTTTACCGCTTTGGATTTTGGTGATAAATTTGGGTACGCATGCTTTAAAATGAGACAGAGTTCTGGCGCATGGATGAATCCATGCACAAGTGGTACACTCATTGGAGAGTGTGACGTAAGGGCGATAACTCGCAAGCTTCCTATACAATCAAACAGTATGGTAACATTAGAATACGAACTCGCCAATCAATAAATTTAATTATGGTGCCCTTCATTTCCTTGTGCAGGCAGGAAAAAATGTCCGGCTCCTTCCTTTTACCCGGCTAAGACTTGCTCTGACTTGCATCTCAAATATGACATATTTTCCTACAAAGAATTACTTCTTTTTTTCCGCACATCGCGACAGAATGTGATGACTATTACTATGGCCGAAATTGTTCGGGGAGATGTAACTGTTACAGTGTGTCCGAAATTTGTAACAAACAGTCGGGCTGGTGTGATTCTGGTTGCGCCTATGGCTACAAACGTCCGCACTGTAAGGAAGGTGAGTTATGGTTTTCTTTGATATAAAATTCATTCATTCTGATAAAAATAAGATCAGCTGATGACCATTGTTGCAATTTTCTATTTAATATCTGCATTTCATTTGAATGCTAGCCGCTTTACGGAAACTCTAGGATTGGCTGGATTTTCTTCCTTTTTTTCTCCACAGGCCAATGAAAATTCTGGATTTCTTTTGAAAATTTGAATTGGCCAATCAAGTTCTTTAAACTGAAAGGTATCCCGTGATGCACTATT
>JAVTVY010000536.1:0-35973 GCA_036873755.1 Hanleya hanleyi
GGTACCACCCTGGACATCTTCTAATGACGATAAATAAATTTGCACACGTTATTTTATGTAAATTTGAGCGATATGCAAGTGGTGGGAAAAATTGACGACGTCTGGCGACTAGAAAGCAATCATATGCCTCTACAGGAAATCATTCCTCGGCACCAAACATTCACACCAGAGAATACGTTGGATCTTCTGTCATGACAGATCAGCAAAACCAACTCGTCCGATGTTAATGGATCAGCATCGTGGACGTCTAATGGAGTGAACGCCTCAACATGGGGTAACCTGGTAAATGCAAGAATACCCAGAAAAACTAACCTGTAATGCCCGACGTCGTACGGCTTAAAGTTCCCACCAAAACAATAAACCTACATATATTTGTCGAGTGGCATGCATATTTCTTCTGCCCAGATCCAGTGGGCGTCAGCTGCCATTTTCGAATTATTTCCCGGTTTCAGTCACTCACTCCAATCACATAACTATATTAATTTTTCAACCTTCCGACCAAGGTTTCAAATCTCCGGTCCTTAATGAGCGTTTGATGTCTTTTCTGATCCCTGTTTATTTAGATCATCACATCGAACTCGGAGATATCAAGACAAAATTCCAGGACCGTTCCGCCTAAAAATGTGGCCTTACTGGCCGGACAAATTTCCCTCTTCGTCTCCCAGTGAGCGTTAAATGCTTATTTTGACTCCTTATCTTCTCTCCCTTCAGGAACCCCCTCTATATTATCTTAGGCACATCTCGGTGATGACCAAAACTGTGGCCGTACGGGCCGAACAAGCAACACAACTGTGGCCGTACAGGTCGAACAAACAACAAAACTGTGGCCGTACGGGCCGAACAAGCAACAAAACTGTGGCCGTACGGGCCGAACAAGCAACAAAACTGTGGCCGTACGGGCCGAACGAACAACAAAACTGTGGCCGTACGGGCCGAACAAGCAACAAAACTGTGGCCGTACGGGCCGAACAAGCAACAAAACTGTGGCCGTACGGACCGAACAAGCAACAAAACTGTGGCCGTACGGGCCGCACAAGCACACAAAGAGACGGTCAAGGGCGTAGACAACGGGGGGCTTGGGGGGGCTTCAGCCCCCCCAAATTTTGACGGCCGGCAAAAAAAAAAAAACAACAACAAACAAACAAACAAACAAAAAAGAAAGAAAGAAAGAGAAAGAAAGCTAACATAGCATAGAAGATCACGTATGTTATTCAATTAATACATGAGAAGTAAACTTATCACCGCCAGTGCATACCATTAGGCCTAAAATAAGATTGCAATTGATCAGTGACCTAAGCCATAGATTGACGATTTCGGGCTCAAATCTTTTGCGATCGTCTCCGAGAATGGAATAGTGTGCTCCAATTTCAATCAAATACCGCCTATTTGGGCGAAAAACATCAAAACTTCAGTTGAGCATAATTTTTTCGTAAATTTTTCACTATTAAGTTTTGTTTTTCAATTGAGATCCCGGTCATTTGTTCAGTATTTCTTTATTCACAAACAAGAGATACAAACTCTCAACTACTTTTCATATAGGAACTCTAGAAATAAACCTACTGTCTGTCCCAGATAATATATCCCAGACGTTTTCGGTGATATTTCGGAGACAATTTATCGTACAACATTGAAAATTCCCACAGTATATAAACTAAAAAACATTAATTTTATTCCTGTCTTTCATTAGAATCTGTTGAGAATTGACGAAAATCACCAATACCATGTTATTTTGGGGCCACCATGACTTTGATCTGCCATTGTTATAACATGCAGGCATGACGTTATGACGTCAAAAATATAACTCACAAATCTCCCATCTAATTTTTGTTTTCGCAATTTATGGAAAACCACTGGAAGGATTTTGATGATACTTTGAAAATTCTATTTAGTATTTTTTATCTACTGTGTGAAGTTTTAATGCTGTCCGATAAACAATCTAGCCCCAGAACTCACTTTAGCTGAGAAAGTGACCTCTGGCGTCGTGGATTTTTGGGAGCGGAAACGGAAACTTCACACCAGTTTGTTTACTTTCTTATTTGTTCTACTTTTTATGTGTTTCGTACTCTGTCCCAAATGAGATGCTCAGTACAATAAAGAATCTTATCTTATCATGCGCACAATTAATTTTCAGCGGAACCAATGTCGCATTCGTCTATTTCCGTATTGGCGGAAATTAGCCCAGTTGCTGAGTTCTGAGGATAGATTGCTATTTTTCAAATTTATATGAATTATGTTCGTTTGGTTAAAATTAACTTCATTTCACAATAAAATGCGATCGGATCGTTCGCTTTTTCCAAAGGCACTATTTGGTTTTCGGCTCACTACTTGATCGCCATACGCTCTCCACGGGTGGGGAGTTGTGCGTTCTTTGTGAGAGGCTAAGTTCCGCCAATACGGAAATAGCCGAACGTGAGATTGGTCCGATAAATTGTCCGAGACATTTCGCCGAAAACGTCTGAGATATATTATCCGGGACAGAGAGTAGACCTGAATTCACTGTTTAATAACTGGTGTAAATATGGTAAATATATGTAAGTTTTCCTACTATTCCAAGAAAGGACCACTAAGCTAACATTTTTGATAAGTCCGACAGCTGCAGGTAGAAAATAGCCCAGTTATCATCGATTAACAATATTTCCTATGTTAAAAAGATAGCAAAGGCAACCCGATTAATGAACCAGAGCTCATGTGCTCAGCCACACGTCAATGCAGCCATTCGGTTGCTATCGGGGCAGGATAGTATTGTCTAAGGATTAACTTGAATTATAGTGCAAACCCGAGACTGAATGATCATTTCAGCTTGTAACGTTTATCAATGTAGTGATCGTCATTTTTAGGAGACATTTTGGCATAAATCAAAGTTCAGTTGTTACAATGTTATACTGCTCAGATGCTCCCAGAGAGCGCCAATTTATCATCAAGTTTCAAAAAAAAATCTTAAGCTGCGAGGGGGGATACCCCCCTCTCAGACTCTCCCCCTCTCAAGCCCCCCCAAACCTGACAACTTGTCTACGCCCTTGACGGTTACTTAAATTATAGTAAGATGACAGGAAAACACATAGGAGACGCGTGACCAGTTCCATCCCCAGAGAGTGGGAGAGAGAGAATTAAGGTTTAACGTCGCGTTCAGCAATATTTCAGCTAAAAAGCGACGATCCAACAAAATTTTAAGCACTTAATCCAACACACCAAAACATACACAGATTAAAACTAATGAAATTGACTGACCTTCACCTGTTTTATCGAGGTCAAATTTAGCATTAGCAATAATTTTTAAGGGAGTGAAGATAAGCTCTCCAAGTTCATAATACTTGTGCAATTGGCCGCCTATCCCAGTTGACTGAACCTATTTTCTCAAGGTTATATACTGCATATTATGATATAACATGAAATATAGCTAGGCATTCTAAATTGATACCACATATGCAACTGATGATGAACCTGAAGTCTGACGTTGACCTATTTTCTCAAGATCAAAAACTGTATATTAAGTCACATGTTAACTGCCAACATACACTTCAAATCTAACATTGTCATCATTTTGTTGTGGCTGTGGTTGTCTTCCAGAACAATCTAGCGAATTTTGCATGTGTTTCAACAGCCTCATGCTTCAACAGTAACTTAAACGATGCTGTATCGGCTGAGCTGTTGAAACACCCTCCATTTCCTAGCTCTGACATACTGCATCACTGTCGAAATACGGGTACCATGGCAGAGTGATAGATCACACAGCCAGTGAAGGTTCCCGATTTACATTGAATGTCATTACTGCCTAAGCAGTATTAGCAGCATTTCACAACAACAACAATTCGTTGACTTTCAGTGAAATATTATAGTGAAAGGTATTTATTTTTTGTTGTTTGGCATTTTTATTTGCTTGCATTGTTTCATATAGTATACAACAGCCCAATTCATACAATCAGGAATAAAAAGGGGTTAAAATCTTTATGTTCAAACTTTCATAGGAAATATAAAAGTGGCAATTTGAAATTTTATTTTTATTCGATTTTTTAATGTCGGGGCCATGAAATGCAAAACAAAGTTGGTGTTGCCTCACACTGGGTTTCGCCCATTGGTGAAGAAATCCCTTCTCAGAGGTACTTCTACCAGGGATGATTCCTGATTGCTCATCCTCCAGGGGTATGTGCCCCACCCTCTGTCCCACCCTAAAAAAAAATGCCACCCCTAATAGGGGGTGTGCCGAAATTGGGGAGATCTAAAGCCCTGTGATTACCAAATTATGTGTTACAAAATTATCTGGGGAAATGCTCTTCGCCCGTGTTTCACACGAGCTTTCATTTGGAAATTGGTATCCAACCAGGTTTAAAATTGAAGTATTTTAGTATATAAGTAGTTCAAAGTACTGGTCGATGCCTGTCCGGTTACCCATCCTCATCCGTGATTTTGATACTCTCTGGGGTTTTCACTCACTCAGTTATGGATGACGAGCATACAATTTTCGAAACCAGCAGTCTGCTGGGCCAGTCACCATATTCATCTTCACCTCTCCTCCGCTTTTGGCTACGACCTGCCGTATAAAACATCTCACCACCTTTCTGGTCAAGGGAAAGCCGCGTTCTGACTAGCGAAGATTCCTCTTTGGGATTTAAAATTCCGCTAGGGCCTGGTTTCTGGAAAGTACCAATTTTTCCGGAGACATGGTCGCTTATTGTCATAACGGGAACATTGTATTCCTGGGCCGACTTTCTAATCGACAGATGAGAGCACCTACTTCTAATTCTATAGGTCTTCTTTGGTATATTTTTTCTTGTTTCTGTGGGGGAAGGAAAAATTTGAATAATTTTCTGTCAAATTTAATTAATTAATGTCATGGGAGATAACTCTGCGTAGCAAACGCTATATAATATTATGTGTAGTTGTCTCCCTTGATTGAAAAAAAAATCCGGTTGCTTCGAATATATTTTATGCAGATGGCAGTTATGAATAATTTATAATGGGACGTATTGTTTGTTGCACTGCGCAAAAAAATAAAAAAATATTAACCCCTGTTCATTCTTTTCTGGGGTCTTTGTAAGTCAATACATTCATTGTTAGCATAGCTGGTCCCAACCTCCCCACAGCGCATGCTCCATTTCACAGGCTCCATTACCATCCCTGCCACCAATAGCGGAAGTTGACCTTTACTACGTTGCTATGACGTATAGGGGAAACCAACCAACGCACGGTTTGAAACCGGCCGAACAACTCCTTTAGTGTTGCACATGAGCGAACTACTTTTCATATGCTCTGTCCAGATAAACAGCGAAAATTATCTCCAGATAATTTTTGTTAACGCTAGGTCAACAGAGGTATTATGCAGACTTGAAAAGTAATGGAAATGTTCGGTAAACATCTATTTTACTATATATGGTGTCACTTCCGGCGATGTGCGCGAAGGCCCCGAATCCGGTCCAAAAATCTTACTGCTGGCTGGGGTGTTATTAGACCCCCAGCGAGGTAGTTGAGCTGGTCCGAGCCATTATGTGTGGACCACCATGACAGAATCATGGGAGAGAACTCTGTTCGACATATGTAAATAAATAGTTACCTCCCTTGATATAGAAAAATTGCAGTGCGACACCGACAAACCAGTTAAAAACATCCTCCCCCACCTTCTATCCTTTGGAATGGCTTCGAAACTGAATACTTTCTTAATAATTTTGGTCTCGTGACTGTCAGATATAAACTGGTTCGAGTTGCCAGGCCTTGTGCAGTGAAAAATCGGAGGACCCCTTCGATTGCTATTCATTCCCAGTTTTGTCCCTGCTTGGGACAAAAATAACGGAGCAGCGGGTATCCTCCATTTGCTCCAGGTATAAGTTTTCTGCTGAAAATAACCTCTTAAAGGGTTCTATCAAACCGATTTCGCTGACGAGAAGAGGTCCAAATCTCCGTATTGTATATTATAAGTGATTCTGACAACCATAGAGATTGAACAGCCTCGTGGCACATCTGAAAGTGGGTGGTGGTGGTGGGGGGTTGAACTCTATTTCGGCCATGTTAAGGATGTCCGCTGTAGGTTTTTGACTTTGGCAGCCATTTTGCCTGTTTTTCTATTGGGTTATCTTCCTTCCCTAGGTTAAGAGATGGGGATTTCCTTTAAAAGCCTTCTAGCCGAGAATTTTGCACACCAACATCCATCCAATTTGCTGAATTTTGATAGATATTGGGATTATCTGCAAACAGTTAGAATATAAGAAAAAGTTAAATACTATTTATATGAATTTTTCATGAATATGCTTCAAAACTAGGGCTATTCCCTATGCTTTCTGGGTTATCAAATTGAGCATGGGTCAGCCCACTTAACGTTGCCTACAGCTAAAAAATGCACACCAACCTATATTTTTTTCTTCGTTTTTCCTCATATTACACAATTATGAATGCAACAAGACACATTATTCAAAAAGTTAATTACTTTGATTTACCACCAGCGGACAACCTTAAGTGCTGGACTGATGCCATCTAAGATAGGTCAAATAACATTGCTGTTTCAAAAAGTGTATCCCCCCCTCCAGCTCCGCGGCCTCTGTTGTATAGTATTAGAGATCGTGTGAATTCTGTATTTTAAAATTCTTCTGACTTCAACTATTTATTCCATCGGTAACCGCTGTTCAATCCATGGAATAATTCTTCGAATCTGGTTATTACCGATCCACTGGGGTTAAATTCAGAGATTTCCTTAAGTAGCAAAAACAAACTTCTGAAAGGAATTTCTTAAACTAGGATCCCAGTTATGTGAAACTGATCTGTGGGAATAATGGATTGAGGAATTTCTTGATTGGCAAGAAATATGGTACAACATTTTGCAGGTGCGGCGAAAGCAATTCCACGTTTGGGGTCAAATTCGGGGGTAGGACTGGGAGGGGATATCCTCCCTGCCGAGAATTTTGAAAATATATACCCCCTTGATTTCACGCACTTCAGCGCATCGGCAGAAGATTTTAAGGTGAACATTTTCACAATTTCCGCCTATCTAACTCTTCCAAAAGGCAAAAAAAAAAAAAAAAAAAAAATTATTGAGTATTGGGTGTTTAGATGAAACCATCTTCTAGTCAGTTAGTCAACTTCTAACACATCTGCAAGAAAAGTCACTTCATCGATCGATGCGTAAGCAATGCCGAGCTTAATTGTTAAGTTGTGGGTGCCAAACACAGAATTTGCCGGCACTAATTAACTTTTTTGATGAAAAAGAGAGGTGAATATCATATGAAACTGATAATTCATGCAGACTGCTGAAGTTGACAATAAATCAGATAGAACGAACTCCGGGAAGAAGTTGGCACTTTGCATTGAAGTGAAATCTGAAACCAGTCCGGAGATATTTGAACTCGTAAAGGCAGAAATGTGTACGGTCCCTCGTTTCATATTGTAGTAGATTAGGGGGGGAGGCGATGGCCCGTATTTTGTTGTACATTAAAATATTTGCAAAGCGTCAAGTTGTAAGCCGATTCTCGATTCTGAGGGCCGTGAAATATATTTTCTTGGAAAAATTATCTGATACCGGTATTGATTTAAAAACAATTATTTCTCTCGGTAAGCACACATAAATAAACCATAACCCATGTAATCTGTGTAGGGTTTAATAATAGTAAATATTAAGTGCTGGATTTCCAATTTGTAGCTATAGAACAAAGCCAGTTCTGCAATACATCGGATGACCTGTAATTATTTTGGAAAACTTCTTTTGTAAGCAATTTCTTTTCCTGCATCCTAAACCGCTCCTTTTTAAAAACTCACGACGTAGGTCTTCTTGAACAAATGGACACCGCCGAGGCTTTTATATATCTGATATCTTGAAACACTTGGTACAAAAAAAAATTCTCAAATTTAATACATGTACTCAAACTTCTACTAAAAATTCAGAAAAGTCTCTTTCTCTGCAACTTGTTAGCCCGTAATATAACCAACTGAAGGGGTCAAATCAAGTTGTTACCCGTCCCTGTGCCAGAAAAACCCTCCCCCAATTATGGGCCCACCCCGTCCCCTTATATTTCCTATTCCCGGATGTAGTCAGACTGAGTAATTTGCACGTGCAATTATTTTGAGTATTTCTGAGGTTTTAAGCTGGTATTATCCCAGATTTTTTGTGTAGTATTTTCTGTGAACGTTTTTGGCATCTGTGCATTGTGAAATTTTTAGTTGATTCGTCAGATTTTCGCTGTTCGCGGTGGTTTTTTGTTTGTCTTGGTCAGCCCATTTGGGTTGACCTAGATCACCATTTTCCTTGTGTAGGTAGATGGCGCTCTATTGAATGTAACACGTTCATACGGGGCTTTCGGTTCCTTGAAGTCATTGTTGACATATATATATAGCGGGCTGTTTGTAAACTGTTAATAAATGTTATTATTTTCTTGTTTGTTTGTTCGAATTAATCTTTTCTGGAGCTTCCTGGGTGGGAGTCTATAATTAACAATTATTTTTTAGTGCTAGGACAATTAAACCGTGAAAGTTCACCATTTTACTTGTGCAGGTAGATGGCGCTGTTTTGAATATAAAACTGTCATGGTAGATGGCGCTGTTTTGAATATAACACTGTCATACGGGGCTTTTGGGTCTTTGGAGGCACTGTGTTAATAGATAGCGCGGGCTATTTGTAGAACTGTTAACACCGCTATTATTTTATTGTTTGTTCGAATGAATCTTTTCTGGAGCTCCTTGGGTGGGAGTCTATAATTATTTGTTAGTGCTATGGCACACAGACTGTTAGAGAGGCCACTGAGACTTAAGACTTTTGGGGCTGAATGCCGCTAAGCCGATTGATATTTGGCGTGCTTTAAAATAGTCGACCGGATCAGGGCCGAAAGTCCTTGATGGATTAGCGCAGGTGACAAAGGATCTCTGGATTGTGACACTAAAAAATGAACAAGCCGGAGATGTTCTCCTCTCAAACGGTATCTTGGATTTCCAAGATCAGTGCAGTCACTTTGAGGAGATTACACGTACTCACGAAAGTACTTGTCAGAACAAAATGCCCTGTGGAGATACCACACACTGACATCAGATATATTTTTGAGAAATATGGTAAAGTTCATGCATTAAATTTCCCACGAGTACTATACTTTTGACAGGGATTTCAAAACTGGGAGTAGGGAGGTGTGGATGTCTAGCATCAAAACCACTCTTCCCTCCACAGTTAGGTTTGGAGAGTTCAGACTTTCTGTTTGATATAAAGGTCAGGTTAAAACCTGTTACACCTGCGGAGATGAAAATCACATGTTGTGGACTGCCAGGCCACAAAACACGGGAATGTAAAACTCGTGAAAACTCAGAAGGTCCGACTGACAGAAAAAAACGGACTGCTTCACAATATGTGACTGGAATACAATCCAATACAGAGAAGAAATCCCCCGTTACGGAAAAGTCCGCCGTTGCGGAGAGCTCTGTCACAATGAACGCTCAAGAAGTCAAGCAACCTGAAAGCGTTGGTGATAGCATTTGGTCAATTGTAGGACCGGATGGCAAGATCTCAAAGAAGAATTCTAAGCTTAGACAAAGGAAAAGTTAACAAAGCACAGATGAAGCGGAAAATGTTCCCAACAGCTCAAACAGATTTTCAGCTCTCTCGGAGGAAGATGATGTTGATAATTCCTTTGATATTCCTGGTCCACCCCCAAGAGAAATAGGATAGATGAAAGTCCGGAAAGTTTACTTCATGATCAGCAGTCTAAAGAAAATGAGTATGAGAGGATTGTAGATCCATAAACTCTTCAAACTGTTGGATCTCTGTCCGGCTTGGAGAACGACAGCGTTGTCAATGATAGTCAGATGCCCAGCAATGTTGCTACTGTACTTGATATAGACGGCAGTCGTAGTGAACATTCATCTGTGCGTTCGGATACTGTTGTCGAAACCGAGCTCACCACAGATGATTCTAGAAATGAGCTGCCCGTAGTAGATGGGAAAGGAGGTGAAGATGAAGACATTAGTTCTACATCTGTACATTCTAGTGGTAACTCGAACTTCACCGCAGATGATGATGTGTGTGCTAAGCTCACCAAAGATGATGTTAGAAATGAGCTACCCTCAGTAGATGCGCCTGTGCATTCTGGTGGTGACTTGAACTTCACCCCAGACGAAAATGTGGTTGCTGAGCTCACCAGAGATGATGCTAGAAATGAGCCGCCCTCAGTGGATGAAGGTGAAGATGAAGATTTTCGTTTTATTTCTGAAACGGATACACCTGTGAACTTCGCTCCCGATGATGATGTGTTGACTAGTGATGAAACTAGCAATGAGATACTGATGGAAGATGAAAATCAAGGTGAAGAGGACGTTGATAACTTCATTCTCAACACAGATACACATATTAACCTCTCCTCAGACAATCCTGTGATAATAAGCGACCCGACAAGACTTCCTTAAACCAGAGGTCGAAAAAGAAATGTGAACAGAAGAGAGAGCAAGAAATTTATAGAAATAAAGACAAAGATATGCAGCAGTTGAGAGAAGAACAGAAAAAAGAACAGAAAGCCAGAGGAGAAGACCTTTAATTAAAATTTCATAATGGCTAAGTTGACACTCTATTTCCTAGTGTGTGTACTCTTGTGTGTTATTTCTTCATATAGACTAAAAATGGCTCAGTCTCCAACCCGCCTCCAATGGAACTGCAGAGGAGTTTGGCCAAATTTACATGAGCTTCAGTTGTTAACCCAGGATTATGAACCCTTAGCTCTCTGTTTAAATGAAACTTTTCTCAAAGAAGCAGATAAACATAAGTTTGAATTACGGCAATATACACCCAATCATTCGAATGCTTTGCAAGAGCATGGAAAGGCTACAGGCGGCTCTTCAATACTTGTTAAAATGGGTGTTATACATAGTCCAATTGTTTTAAAGACGGATTTACATGCAGTAGCAGTTCGTCTTACTTTGAATTCTGTATTCACATTATGCACGGTGTACATACTTTCATCTGGTGGCCTCCGTCTTAGTGAACTTCAGAATCTTTACGATCATCTCCCTAAACCTTGTCTATTGATTTCAACGGCCGTAGTAATTTTTGGATAATGACGAGAATTGTACAGGAAAAATTCTTGAAGATTTTATATCAAATAATTCTTTGTTTATTTTTAATGATGGTTCTTATACACATTTTCCTCAGCTCATGAACCTATTCAGCATTAGATATGTAACTTTGCCACCTTCCTATACTAAAAAAGCTATTCATTCCGCTGATGAGCCCCCCTGTCTCAAGGTATAATTTAAGGAAAGCAAACTGGCCAGAATTTGAAAGCCTTTGTTCACAAAAACTACAAGCAGTATCTTTCGTTCATGTTCCAGATCCTATACAGTTATTTTCAGATATGCTGATTGAAATTAGTAACCAAACCATACCCACATCTTCAGAAATTGCACATATTAAAGAACCATGGTTTAACGATGACTGCAAAGACGCAAGAAAATGTAGGAAGAAAGCTGAACGATATTTCCGCCGACATCCTAATCCTGAAAATTTGAAAGATCTCAGGGCCACAAGAGCCACAAGAGCTAAAGCTCGTAGAACCATGAAAAATCCAACGTTCATCATCTGTGCATTGCAAATAGATTAGTCGAAACATTTACCAAAAACTCTTCGTCAGATAGTTATGTATCTAAATTTCAAAGTTTCCAAAAAAGAGACGAGAAAAATGAAATAAAATTCCCCTCCGGTAACCGTCAAAGCTACTACGCTATGTTCACAATTGAGGAGTTTCATGTTTCTCTCGCGAAAGCTAACGATTCTGCTGCAGGCCCTGATAATATTCATTATAGACTTTTGAAACATACAGACCCTGGTAATTATCGCCCGATTTCACTGACTAGCTGTGGTTGTAAAACAATGGAACGCACGATAAATGATCGCCTTGTTTGATACCTGGAAACTGAAAAGAAACTAACTGATATTCAAGTCGATTTCCGTTAAAAAAGTACCGGTACCATTGATCATTTAGTCAGATTAGATTCGTTTGTTAAGAAAGCTTTCGCCAAGAATGAACATGTTGTTTCTATCTCTTTTGATTTAGAAAAGGCCTTTGATAATACTTGGAAATACGGGATTCTAAAAGATCTTCATAATATGGGATTAAAGGGCCGTTTACCCGTTTATATATATCTAACTTTTTGAAAGATAGACAATTCCAATTTCGGTTGGGTTCAACCATGTCTGGTCATTTCGATCAGGATCAGGGTGTCCCACAGTGCAGTATTTCATCTACTACTCTGTTTAGTATCAAGATCAACAGCTTAGCTGCAGCTTTGAATAAAAGGTTCACTCTTTGTAGACGATCTCAACATATCGTGTAGTGGAAAAATTATACACAATATTGAGAGAACATTACAACTTTGTCTAAATAGAATTCAGAAATGGTGTCTAGAAAATGGCTTCAAATTATTCAGAGCCAAGACAAATTGTATACACTTTTGAAGAAATTATTTCCAGCCCAGAGATCCAGTGCTTACATAAGATGGAACTGAGATCAAAGTAGTAAAAGAGGTCAGATCCTTTGGAATATTGCGTAACGAGACTGATAGACCAACACAGTTCGTGCAAACTCAGGACTTTAATGAATACAGACTGGCGAGTACAAAAATAACTGGCATATATATACAGCAGTCGACCTACGTCACGTCCGGGTTACTAAACACGGCTCTCTGTAAGCAGAGCTAGCGAAGTGTTAAAGGTCAATACAAGCACCCGTTACATCTCCCTCTTTTGAGATAAGCAATTATTCTCAAAGTTTAACTTGATCAAATTTAACTGGAAGCAACATCAATTATATAAAAGCTTTCAAATTGAACTGAAGAGATCGTGCTTGCAACAAGTGCAAATAAAGTCAACTTAATGTCTGTTTCAGAATATCTCTCAGATTGTCTCTGGATGTCTCTCACATGAAGTGCCTGATTTCCAGTATCTTTAAGAGATAACAATTGATCAATAAACTCAATCGAAATCTTAATATCGAACTCAATCAGTTATTCAGGTGTCTATTGAATAACATATAAGGTCAATCTTTGACTGTTCGTGATATATAATTATGCGAAATTAAATGTAAATATTTCCACGTAAAGTTGTTTGGAATTTAACTGATTGTTTAACACACATAGTGATCAAATTTCAACGGTCGACGAATGGATCTTCCATGTGAAGATGTCACTGGGGTCGTCGGTTTATCGGGTGGCTTCTCAGTAGACTCAGATAGTGAGCAGAGCTGGGCTCACTCCAGTAGCTGCAATTGGAATGGAACGGTAAGCCATAAGTCCTTGGAGTATCATCTTGGATTACAATCATTTTGGCTATTTTGAAACCACTTTCTGCTTCTTCGTTTGCTTGTGGAAAGTTTGGGCTGGTGAAGGTAGACACAAAGTTATACTGCACAGCGAAGTTCTGGAATTCGACAGAGGTAAACTGCGTACCATTGTCAGATACGATATCCTCAGGAACACCCCGATCGCTTAAACATGACTTTCAACTCTCCGATTACCATGTTACTAGAAATATTTGTCAGATGCGAATGATAGTCAAGAACTGCTAAGTAGGGCTGCTGTTTGATTTCGAAGAGATCTGCAGATATTTTCTGCCACAGCCTAAGAGGCATCTCAGTTGTTTTCAATGGCTCTTTCCGCTGGGATGATCTGTGGATTTGACATTTTTCCTTTATCTGCGTCGAAATGCCAGGCCACCACACAGTCATTTTGTCACGCTCGAGACATTTGGTCACCCGCTGATGCCCCTCATGGATGTTGTCTAGAATTTCAGATTGTAGTGTAACTGGTACCACAATTCGATCCCGATACAACAGCAGGTCGTTCACCTCCGACAGTTCACTGCGAAAACTGGAGTAATCTGTTAGCGATCCAGGAACACTTTGGCGACGATCTGGCCAACCATGTTTCGTGAATTGCATGGCTGCCTGGAGATTTGAGTCTTTCAGAGACTCCTGCTTAACCTTCTGGATTTTAGCATCTGAAACAGGTCTAGTAGATTCGACGAGATTAACGAAAAGTTCAACATCTTCGACTGTTGTCACATCTTGGTTGTTCATCAAGGACTACGCGACAATGTGTCTGGAACTACTAGATGTTTCCCTGGGACATATTCAGCTTTGACGTTGAATCTTCTCAGGCGCATAAGAACACGTTGGCATCGTACCGGCGTTCTGTCAAGATCCTGGGTGTTGATTAGTGGAACCAATGGATTGTGGTCAGTAAGGAGTGTAGATGAGTCCAAACCAATCATATATATGGAGAAACGTTCACACGACCTCACTCCGGTAAGGCACTCTTCAATTTGGGCATATTTGACCTCTCCAGGGGTCAATGTGCGGGAGCAAAATGCTACTGGTTCCAACTGCCCATCATTATCCTGGAAAAGAGCTGGACCGATACCATAACTGCTGGCATCTGCACTCAAGGTTGTTGACGTAGCTGGGTCAAAGTAAGCTAAGGCTGGAGTCGAGGTCAACATGTCTTTCACCACGGATAACTATTCCTCTTGCTGTGGTTCCCATACCCACGCACTGATAAACTTCAGTAGGTCGGTTATTGGCTTTATGGCTGTGGATAAATCTGGTAAAAACCTACCCAAATAATTGATCATGCCCATTGTACGTCTCAACAAAAGTTATGTTTGTTGGAGCAGCAAGATCACGAATAGCTTGAACCTTCTATGGATTCACCGGTACTCCATCACCAGTGATGATTTTTCCATAATACGGAATCTGAGGTTTGCGGAAATGACATTTTCCCCTATTCAGCTGAATACCGGCCTTCTCTATTTTGTCGAGAACTTGATGCAGTCGACGATCGTGTTCCTGAACAGTTTCACCCCATACAAGAAAATCGTACATGTACGCTGCGGTGCCATCTTGGTCTCCGAGCACATCGGCCATTTTCGTTTGGAATATTTCTGGGGCGGACGTAATTTCAAACGGACCACGAAGAAAGCAAAAACGGCCCACCGGTGTCAGGAATCAGGTAAGTTTCGAGCCTTCCTTGTCGAGAGGCTGTTGGTAGAATCCATTTGCTACATCTAGTGTTGAAAACACTTTCGCACCAGCGAGTTTCGAAGCGATATCTTCTAACGTTGGTAAAATGTATCGTTCGCGCTTAACTGCTTCATTCAGCTTTTTCGCATCAACGTACACTGGAACTTGTCCGTTTTTCTTCAAAACTGGCACCAATTACGCGCACCAGTCTGTTGGCTCTTTTCGATGATTCCTTCATTTTTCATCCGTTTAAGTTCAGCTTCCACTTTGGACAGTAATGGGAATGGTACTCTACGCGCTGTTGTAATACTGTATGGTTTCGTGTCCTCATTTAGCACAATCTTCACTGGTTCACATTTAAGAAGACACGTTGTGTGAAGACGTCACTGTGAGTTTCATCTACGCGTTTCACTAGGCCCATGCCTTGCTCGACTGCACGACATAGCAAATTATTCACATGCGCACCGGCGGCGACGAACACTCGAAACGAATACTTCAGTCCCTTGTGAGAATATAGGGGGAGATTGGGGTACAGTGGGACATGGGGCACAGTGGGACAAGCCGTCTAGCTCCTTTGTTAAGAAGAAGCACATCACATTACTATCAACAGAAAGCTATCACCCCCATACAAGTTTTATATTGATTACAAGTCAAACCTATCAATGGTAAAAAAATTGTGACACAAAAATTGTTTTTGAGCAGTCCAAGTAAATTTTTAGGACTGAGGATGATAGTTCGTTATGAGAAGTTTTCAGCGGTACCTCATTGCTGTTTTGTTACTACTGAGAGAGGATGGTCAAAGGTACACTTTAATTATATCGATTTAATATCTCAGCTGTATGTATTAGTTTTTTGTCATCAAAAGGAATATATCATGCACCTGGGGCAGAGTGGGACACTTTTGCCGGGGCAAACTGGGACAATAATAATCAAATGGTGAAATTTCCTTTCATCCTAACATGCCATCAAAGTGCATTATTTTGTTTCCTAGATGGTAGTATTTGCTAATCCTATCAGATTTGATGAGTTTTACTAAAACTTTCAAAGTGAAATGCTTTCGTTGGGATGAGAATCCCAATAAATATTTTTTTTCGTCAAATTTGGCTCCTGGAATATATTTTACGTAAAGCAGGGGCCTAAAATAGCAACTAACTTAACCACCGCTGTTGAATCTTCTAAACTCCTATGAAACATATTAGTATATACTTCTTATAAAATGTATTTTGATTATTGTCCCACCGCACCCCGGTGGGTGTCCCAGAGTACCCCATAATGGGGCAAACTGGGACACATTTTTTTACGTTTTTAAAACAGATTTCTGGAGAAAAGTATAGTAGATATTTCAGATTTTTTTGTGTGACTATGTCATAATAGGTATAAGTTATAACGAGAGTATACAAGGCTACACTACAGGACAATAATAACAGAGATTTTCGCAAAAAGGTGAAAAATGTCCCAGTGTACCCCAATCTCCCCGCTAGAAACTGGCCTTTACAATCCAGTACACCACTAGGACTGTTCCGTCTGGAATTTGTAGTTGAAAGTTTTCACAGATAGGCGGAATTTGAGCTCTATTTTGAGTGTTCTGTGGTTTGTTTGCCCAAGTCTTATTTGTGCATTGTGTTTTTGATATAGACTTGTTAGATTTTCCCCTGTACTGTCTTCTTGTAACTTCATATAAATCTCTAGCTTGTGTTGCACTAGTATGACCCTGATTCTTAATCTGGATTTTCACTCAGATTGTCTCACTATTTGGATGGCTGTGTCCAAATCTAGTTCAGCTTTCAACTGTAATTTCTCAGAAACTTCTTTGTCGTTTATGCCCATGACCAGTCTGTCCCTAATATTTTCGCCTTTCTGCCCATCAAAATCGCATTTCTCTGCAAGTTCATACAAATTGCGAACGAAGACTTCCACCGAATTCATCAGGTTTCTGACATAGCTGATGAAATCCTGCTCTCTCGTGTACATGGTGTATGATATTACATTTTGGCGCAAAATGTTCCTCAAATTTCTGCAGGACGACTTCATATTTATCCTCGTCACCCTCTGTTGCAAAAGTGAAGGATCGAAATATATGTTCTGCTTCCCTGGCCATAACATAGACGAGGGAACTTACTTGTACATTTTCGTCTTCAGAGAAAGACGTAATTAGAGGGTGAAGAAAATGTTACATCTTACAGACAATTTATACTGGAGAATACATTTTTTATACTGTCGGAACCAGTGATAGAAACATAGTTTCAACTGTGCTAAATTGAGTATTTTCTTTTGCTCACGGTATTTCATTCAACTTCTGCCATGATAACATAGTTGAATTTCGGCATTTTGACGTGGTAGATTAGTTCATCATGATTTCTGACAACATGTCACGAGACTGATAGACCAACGCAGTTCGTGTAAACTCAGGAATCTAATGAATACAGACTGGCGAGTACATAAACAACTGATCAGAGAACATGGCATAAAGCAGACGACCTACGTCACGTCCGGGCTACTAACCACGGCTCTCTGTAAGCAGAGCTAGCGAAGCACCCGTTACATATTGTTTGACCACCGACCAATCAATCAATCAATTTTTAATTTGGGTGGCGCTTTCAATTTGGTAAAATTATGCGCGCCAAGTCGTTGCATTGAGTTTGATGTACAACATAAATATTGATTTAAAATATCCAACTATACGGATTTGTAATGGATTAAAAAACATGTAGAAAAAACAAACTCCAAAGGCGTTATTGAATGTCATGGTGAGGTTAGAGACATAAAAGGAAGGGAGCATATATACGGACCAACACACTTAATTTAATAGTAATAAAATCCTAACGACCCTATCTATAAAAAAAAATATAAAACTGAATTGAAAAGGCCAATATAGCACATGCATATTTTGTTTAAACAAAAATTAAACTCATCATATAGATTAAGATTTGCCGATGTGGTGAATAAGAACGACATTTGATGTAATATCTATACTCATCCTGGTAAACACCGTGAATGAGGACCTCCTCTGGTATCCTCAGACACCAATGTCCAACCAGAACAAGCAAAGACATTATTTAAAACAAAACTCTTTACCAGAGCAGAAATATTGGTATAATTTCTTAACCACAGGTAAGAAAATATGTATTAAACTATTCTAGAATTTTATTATTCATCAACTTGTAATATGCATGTACTATTAATTAATCAATATAACTATTATAAATAATTCCACGAGTGGAAGGGGAGGCAACAATTGTACACTCCCCTAGACTAGATGTGAAATGTAGAACAGAATAATAAAATCAATATAATTAAAATCTGCGTGTGCGCAGCATAAACCTATAAATCGCCATAAAAACTTTATCACGTTTTTTTCTAGGCTTTAAGATGGACTCCATGGTATGATTGAAAACACCATCACATATAAGTTCATTAAAAAAGTGGAGTCTCTGATTATTAAATCGTGTACACGATAATAAATAGTGACTGATGCTTTCTTCTACATCACACGCATCACACACTCCAGTGGGATGTAAATTACATCTATAAAGATATGAATTCAAGGGAATATGCCCGACAAGAAGTCTAAAAACAAGTACTTCAGCGTGGCGATTTGGTAATTTCAAAGAGGCGTCTGTAACTGAAGGCTGAAATTGATAGTAAAAACGCCCCTTCTCTGAATTATCCCAGCATTCCTGCCATTTAGAATTAAAATAAGGATATAAACAAGCCATGGCTTCATTAATTGTTAATCCCATATGTATATTAATATCTGGAAGTGCGGATGCGTGCTTAACGTTCAAATCGCAAATAAATTGCTTGAACGCCAAGTGCACAAAAGCGCTTGATTTTTTGATTGTAGTTGCCAGCTATAAGTGGGGAGGAGATCAGCAAACGATTCTCCATTTATATTGATCACTTGTTCGTTCTATTGTTTAAAACGGTGCAAGCAAGACCAACCAGGCAAAGCGAGATCTCATTCTCCATCGAGGACTAAGACTTTGCCTCGGAGCGTTCAGAGCATCACCTAAGGAAAGCTTATATGTCGAAGCAGATGAAATTCCTTTAGAATTTCGAAGAATTAAACTATCACTGCAATATATCACGAAATTGCGTTCAAATCACTCAAATCCTGCATATAACTGTGTTTTCAAACCTCAGTACGTTGATTTCTATTTAAAGAAACCCTCCACTATTCCACCTCTTGGAATTCGTATGAAACCACACATTGTAGCAGCTGGTATTAAGCTTAATAAAATTTTACACAACAAGCTTTTGCTAACCCCACCATGACAGTTAATGAAAGCAGAAGTAGATATTACATTGACGAAATATAAAAAGACAGACACGAGCTAGCTCGTGTAGACACAAGGATTTGGTTTACTAAGAAAGAAATACATATCGCAACAGGCTATTTATACAGATGGTTCTAAAGATGGTGAGAGAGGATCATGTGCTACTATCTTTAGTTCCAAAACTAAAACATATCGACTACCAGGTAAAAGTTCTATATTCACTGCAGAAGCAAAAGCTCTATTGTCGGATTTAGAAGGTATTTGGTCCACTAAAAGGAAGAGATATGCCATATTCTCAGATTCACTGTCATGCCTTCAAGCGATTGAAAGTGGAAATTCAACTCATCCCACCGTCTTGAATATTTACAAATATATGACTGTAAATTTGATCAACAGATTGATATTGTGTTTTGTTGGGTACCTAGACACGTTGACATCAAAGGTAATACTGAAGCTGATAAAATGGCTAAGGCAGCCCTACACAAGCTCAGAAGGTGTAAAGAAGGTGTAAAAAAGGTGTAAATCAAACGTTTACACCTTCTGGGTTCATGTTTACACCCTTAGGAGGTGTAAATAAGGTGTAGAAAAGGTGCAAATGTATGAAGATTGATTCCAACCCTGATTTTACACCCGTAAAGGTGTAAATTTATTGAAAGGTGTTAAAAAGGTGTAAATACTTAATTTTCCATACACATTTGGAACTTAATTTCTATGTTGAGGAAATGTATTTCCTTGTCATGCTTACGGTAAACCATCAAAATTTTCAAGCACCCCAACTTTCTACACAAAATTAAATCAATGGATCTAACAATTTGACCAGTCTCTCTAACATTTGAGCAAAAATTCCAACGGAAATATTATAAAAAAAACGAGCTGCAGACCATAAGATCAATCCCCCAGTCGGTTTTACGAGGGAGTGAAAATTGAACAGCCGCTCTAGTGTTCTCACTCAAGGTTGAGCCCAAGACTACAGGGGGGGGGGGGGGAGGGGCGTTCTGGGGTTTTGAATATCAACAGTATAGTAAATATTATGTATCATGCAGAGTCGACAAAAGCACGTTGTTTGTCGACCAATGTAAGAAGTTATCAGATCGATATCTACAGTGCTGATAACTGCTTAGCTATCAGATAAAGTGATTTTCAACTTCATTCCAATGGGGGATTTGCACAATAAGCAGTGGATACAACGGAAACTGTACAAATTATGGGCTTTGATTGATCCACTTAGACAGGAAGGTGTGAAATGGACTAAACGGTTCGAAGTGATAATCATGACAGCTTGTTGTGCATGTTACCCATTAACAATTGTGCGATTATCGTCACAAATTATTACTTGATAAAGTAATGGTTACCATCCTGTCCGGAAACGACCCCTTTTAACACACCATAATCATAATCCGCGGCCTGCCTTTATCTCATATCTCTTTGACGCTAACGCAAAGTTTTGGTTAAACTATACATATCGGTGATGATTCTATTGCTCAATTAGTTTTTTAGTTTATTCTGCCAATGCCTAACAATATATGCATCGCTTCTATTGTTCATGAATTTGTAAATAAGCATGGCTTCGCTTCCCATGCTGTCCACCATTTCCAATATAAGCCGACGCGATATTACTTCAAAACAAACTTCCATTACGATAAATTGCGCACAGCCGTTTTTTTCACGTCGCTCGTTCTATCCATCAAAGTGGACTTTTTGCGAGATGGCGACTTGCCTGCTGTTGATCGGGGAGAACCGAAAGAAAATCGCTTTACCTTTTGCAACTCCCAGCCTGTCGGACCTTAAAGATCACATTTCACAGAATGCTACCTTAGCTGATCTAATTGGCATTAACGACGTAACCTTCCAGGTAAATATGCCATTTTTTTAATATTTGTACAATATAATTGCCCCTGTGAACCCAGGTCGGAGCAGGGAGATACATGTAAACAGGTATGTATTTAGAGGGTGAAGAAAATGTTACATCTTACAGACAATTTATACCGGAGAATATATTTTTTATACTGTCGGAACCAGTGATCGAAACATAGTTTCAACTGTGCTAAAATTGTGACTCGATTGAGTATTTTCTTTTGCTCACGGTATTTCATTCAACTTCTGCCAACAGAACAGAACAAGCTCGAAACTTTGTCGAATCAACATACATGCGAAAAAATACGGTGCTATGATAACATACACTTTTGCGAAATTTGATTAATATAATCTGCTCAGACAGTTTGTTTGACCCAATCAACTTAGTGACGCTTAAAAATATAGAAATTCTATTTAAATGTCATCAATAGTAGGCCCTTATATGAGATAGAAACGAGTCAGAACTGGTTAGCCTGGTGCCCCGATTATGTAGGTGCTTGTTACCCAATATCATTGTGTTCGGGAACCAGGTTATAAATGATACTAGTCAATGCGCATGCGCACAAGGATCACGTGGGAGAAAATGGAGGGCGGTTTGATTTTCTTCGGGTAAGGCTTGTGTCAAACTTTGCGAAATCGTATCGATTTAGCCCGCTATAGTCGCACATATTTGTTAGTATTATCTTCATTAGATAGGAGTGCAACTACCTCGAACACGTCACTGTTGAAAATGTGCTCCAAAATGCTCAGCTCACATAAAAAGTGGGAGTTCATTTGCCTGAATGCGAATCCAATATGGCGGCATAAATTTGTTCAGTGATAGATTTGCTCAGTTTAATGCAGTATACTTATAGTGAATTTTAGTACACAGTCGAATAGGAATAGTTAATAACGCCCAGTGGAACACTTGGATCATCATGGAACGATATGTTTGGGATATTTTGAGGTACTATTTACCCTTACTTATTATTTACCCATATCATTTTATTATTAATATGAAACCAGAATTATATGATGTTTAAAAAGAGCTGGGCTGGACTGGAGGATCGGTTTTTGTAGGTTCTCTTCAACCCCTACGACTTAGTTTCGTGGGTATATGACGGCTTAGTTTTGTGGGTATTGACTGATAGATTTTTTGCCACTTAGTTAAATGTGATTTATTTATTTTCCAGTTGTATGATGCTGATTTTGTAGAGTTCGTGGACCTCGAGGACCAGGATGAGATACCCGATAAGTCCAAAATCCAGATATTACAGCATACGACAACAGATGGAGCATTTCACAATGTTCCAGAGTGTACTGGTAAGGTATCAATGATTCGTGTTCTCCTGTGATGTCTACCCCGTCTTTGATATTCCATATGATACCCAATGTATTCGTACCACAAAGCAGTGTTTGAAAGTGAATCACTGTTATTCACAGATCATGTAAATATAAGCATTAATTATGGCAGAACTAATCAAATATCCTAGTAATCTGGAAGACGGAGGTATCCCAGCAGCCTTTGCGGTGGTCCCTGACTTTACTAATTAAGTAACATCTAACAGCTCGAAGGATCAATTGTGTGGTAAAGACCTCAGGAAAGAGTAATAAACAGCTCTAAATAACCTACAACAGTGGCTTAACTCAGTCGTCAAAATCCTGGGATAACGCCGTTATTGTCGGCATATAGCACATACCAGTACGTGAGTTCTATTGATATCTCCACATGTTTAATCGTTTTTGTTAATCAGAATAGTGTAAAGCAAAAAAAAAAAAAAAAAAAAATGCCCCATAGAGCTACGGTAGGCCTTATTTATATGGTAAAGGGTAGGGTAAAGAATTTTGACTGATATTTTTTCTTTGTCTCACCAGACAAATTATCTGAATACTCGTCACTCATCGTGCTAGTTGTAAATATGGTCTGAGATTGTCATGAATAGTCAGTTTATATATACCTGAAGGAATCTTGCTAAAACAAGTATATATTACAAGTGCATTTCCCGATCATTAAATCTGTATAATTAACAGCTTTATAAAAGCAGAAGAAGAAAAAACAGTAAATAAATTATCCGTGAAGGGCCATATGCTGATAATAACGGTGAAGGAATTTTGCTAAAACAAGTATATATCTGCGTTATTTAGTTATTTGCCATTTCTTGATCAATAAGTCAATCATTGAATCTATATAATTAACAGCCTTATGAAAACACAAGGGGGAAAAGTAAAACAGATTATCCGTGCTATATGCTGACAATAACGGTGTTACCGCTGTGTTAACCCCAGAATTTTGACGACTGGGCAAGCGCCCTGTAGCTCGCTGTCGTAGGTTTGTTTAGAGCTGTTTATTACTCTTTCCTGGAGTCTTTACCACACAATTGATCCTTCGAGCTGTTAAATGTTACATTATTAATGGTATCTTATCGATTCCAAACGATTACCAACCTCGAAAGGCGCGGAAATCCGAATTAAACGCTGAAAAGCGCGGTCTGGATGGGCATAGTGAATACGTCGCTATGCTCCACTTTAACCCACGCGGTAGTTGTCAGGGACCGCCCCAAAGGCTGCTGAGATACCTCCGTCTTCCAGAAATTGACCGGAACCTTTGCTAATTTTTTGCTAAGTCTTATAATTATTATTCACTTCTGGTTTCTTAGCTACACTGTGGTCAATCGTTTCAATTCAATGAATATGTGGATACATGTATATTTGACTTACCCTGTTTCTATGCAGACTACGCAGGATATAGCCAGTTACGTATGTGCGTCCTTAAACCGCAGTTGAAAAATTAATATTTTTCCCCATTTCAGGAAAGCACAGACACTGGTTCAAGTGAGGCAAGTCATCCCAGAAGATTATGTACAACTCTCCCATCCAGTGTCATTGCCATTTTTGTTACCTGATACGCCTTACTCTCTGAGAGCTTTCGACTTTCATTCTCAGAGGCTAGGCACCCCAGAGGGTCATCTACAAAAGTATTCCCACAAAAGTATTCCATGGCAAAGATCCCCCCCCCACACACACACATCCGTTGTCATTAAGAAATTATTCTATGGCAAATATCTGTTTACGAACCCAGAACACTGATCATGGATATGTAACCGGATTGCTAGTTTTTATTTCACTATTATCTGTTACCTTTATTTTTAGTAATTCTTTCCATGGAGTAAGTTGTTAAATCGGCCCCATACATGTACACCCATTTGTATTCAGGGTGAAAAATATAATGAAGGGTAACTTTTCATGAAACCTGTATTAACACATACGAGCAGAGTTTCAAAGCTGGTTCCAAGATACCCAATTGTTATTTAGGATGAGCAACTTATTTTACTTCATGGTCGGTGCCTGGATTGGAGTGCTTGTATATTGTATATTTAAGTCATTGTGCTTTGAGGGTTGAGATTCATCTGTATATATATATAGCTGTTTAATGTCTGTACTATGGGGGGGGGGCGGTCGCTTTCATATGCAACAGAACATGCTGAATTTGGGTTGGGTTGGGTTGCTTGTGAACTTTGTGCTTTGAGGATATGAGAGTGAAAATTTGTGTGTGTATAGATTGTATGGTATCTGTGTCCGAATTAGGCTGGGGTGCTTGTGTATTTAGTTGTTTGAACTGTGTGCTTTAGTGATCGGGGGTAAAGATTTGTGTGTATGTAAATAGTTTGTGTGATATCTGTGAGCGGGTGAAAGGTGGCGGCGTAAGTGACATGAACACAACGTGCTCAATTTAGGTTCAGGTGAGATGCTCGTATTTTAAATTGTTTGAACTTTGTGCTTTAGTGGGCAGGGGTAAAGACTTGTGTGTATATAAATAGTTGTACGATATCTATAGGCGGGATCTCGAAGATCTCTGGGTGAAACATATTCTTATCGACTGTATAGATTTTAAGATTGTAAGAGATAACTTTTATCGAGCAGCTACTCCGAAAGATCTTTTTAGTCGAGTAAAGGAAGATTGCATTTTAGATTATTTGTTGTATAAATTTTAATGTATTCACATGTTTTTAATCCATTAGTTTACTGAGTTATTAACTTGAATACTTAGAAGCTTGTTTGATCGTCGCTATATACCTGAAATATTGCTATCTCTCTTCCTCCGTTGTAATTTATGACGTCATATCGCGCAGTCAATCGACCAACCTCTACTTCGTAATTTTTCCTCTGCCTGAAGTTCGTACCGGAAAAACCAATAGAAAAAACTGCAAGGATCACGTGATACGACAGTGGCGACTTTACAGTATGTATACAATGTTTTTTTGTAACGGAGTTCGCCAAAAATGTACAAAATTTTGGACATGATTCTCAACTGGAAAAAGTACACTTTCATTGCCGAAAATTGAATACGAATGAAATTCAAGTCATTTTGCATTTAAACTCAGCACTTTTCATTCAGAATTATGTTCTTCTCAACTCTTTCGAGACAAATTAAAATGAAGTGTAATTTATAAACCCCAATCTGCATTTCGTTTCCCATTTTCATGTTTCCGTTTCGCAGTCCGACATTTCCTTGACTCTGTTTTACTCTTTCATTTTCTTCAGAGAATAAAAATTTCATAAGTAAAATCCTGCGTACTTGACATGGCCGATAATACCACCCACGCCTAGATTTGAACCTTTCCTACGTTTGACTTTCCACTACGAATTCTGTGTTGTTCTCTCGATACTTGACAAACAAGGGGAATTATATATATAATTAGTAGTTTTACCCTACCTGGCCTGGGGGAAGGGGGGCGAAATGACCCCCCTACCAAACTTTCTGCGCTATCTCCGGAACGAGGAAAACTGGAGAGCTGAAACCCCTTGACTTTATAGCTTATCATATTGGGGTCATTTTGAACCTATTTGCAGAACCCTCGAGCAGAGGTTCATGGGCAAATTTAAGATGGCAGCCACGTCGGGTACCAGAAAAATGATGTTTTTGTCATATTTCTTCAAAAATTCAGCTTTTTCGTTACGAAAATTGGGCAAAAACTATTTTATTTCACATCACATTAATATTTATTAATTTATCATGCAGTTTTTGCCGAGAAATTGCATCAATAAAAAATTCGGAAAATCCGACCAAAAAATCGACCAAAAACTACCGTTTTTGAAAATGACGTCACTGTGACGTCCTCAAATCGGCCATCTTGGACTTTCTTTTACATTTTCTGATAGATCTTGACCCAAGGGTATAGCGTGGTAAGTTTCAGCCCCCTAGCTCAAGGGGTAAGAACAATAATTGGGGGGAGGCAGGATATGTCACAAAAAGCTCAGGCCAGATAGGGTTAAATATATGACATTGCTCATAGCGATCGCAAAATTGTTGGACGCCCTGCGCCGATCTTAGTCAAATGAACATAGCAATGCCAGTATGGTAAATATGAAACATCAGGTTAACCTTATATAGTAAGAGTAGAAATAATAAATATTACAGGTCAGGTTAAAACCTTTCTTTTTAAACGCAGGCAGAGAACTGTCTGTTACAAGTCACTGGTCCATAAACAGAGGAAGGACGCTTGTGAAATCTGTGCATGGCAAACTGGTTTGGAATTGATTTGTTTCAACTGAGGTTGTCTGTTTCTAGATGATGCAGATAATGGTAATTCATCATTTTGAAACCATGGAAGAACAATTGTAATGTTGTTTGTGTAGATTAACGATAGGTCACTTACTGAATGTCGGATCCGATGCCTATCTGACGTCACGTGATAACTCCTTTAGTGCTATTTCAGACAGATTGTTAATCATGACTCCGTTCAACAGCATAAGATTCACGTACTATCTAAGCAATATATTAAAAGATTTAATCTAGTTTACCAGAGCCGCCTTCATCTGTCAAAGTCTAAACATTTCGACGATGCATAATTTGTTCCAGACAATAAAAAAAATCGAAGCTGCGCACCAGAAAACCCCTCGACTCTGGGAGCCAGCCATTAATAATGTATTCAATTTGAACCGTACTACTTTGAAGACGTCAGGAACACCAGCAGTAAGGTGACCAATATACAGATTATTAAAAATGTTGCAATTAAAAATGGCCACCAAGGCTTTCGTCCAATCAGAAAAACCGGCAGTCATTATCTCTTGATGTTTCGACGATGTATACCAAGTACAGTTTATCACACTGAACACTTGAACAGTATCAAAGGATATATCGATCAATGATTTTAAATAAATTAACAGATGGCCGCCAAGATCTCCATCCAATCAGAGAAAACGGTTGTGCCATTCATTGTTAGTTTCTTGGTGCATGGATGATGTATACAATGTCTTGCTCTTGAACGGTACCAAATGTATACATTTTGCATAAATTAAAGATGACAATCAAATTTTCCACCTAACCAGAGAAACAGGTTGTCACTAATTGTGAGTTTCTTGATGTATCGATGATGAATAGTTTCAAATGAAGATGTAAAACGGTATATCAGAGATATAGATCTTTCATGATTTTCAATAAATTAAAAATGAGTCACCAAGTACATTTCCGCCGAATCAGTGAACCCAGTAGTCATTCGTTGTAAAGTATCGTGGTGCATCGATGATGTGTACCAAGTTTCATATGGAACACTTGAACGTTATCAAAGATATAGAACATTAATGATTTTGCATAAATTAAAATTGTTGCCAAGATTTCCGCTCAATCAGAGAAACCAGTTCTTTCATTCTGTCAGTTCTCTTGATGCGTCGATGATGTATACCAAATTTTACAGATAGAGATCATTAATGATTCTGCATAAATTAAAGATGGCCGCCCATCCTTCCCGAAACTCAGTGGAACTGATGTGGTTATTTATTGCAAGTCTCTTGATACATCGATGCTATGTACCACGTTTCGTATAGAACACTTAAATGCTATCAGAGATATACACCATTAAAGAATTTGCATGAATTAAAGATGGCCGCCAAGGTTTCCACCCGATATGGGAAACTGGTCATTCATCAAAAGTTTCTTGATGTATCGATGATCAAAATCAAGTTTTACCCTGAACAACGAAATGGTATCCGAGATACAAAAGATTAATGGTTTCGCGTAAATTAAAGATGGCCGCCAAATTTTCCACCCAATCGGGTCCATATTCAATACGGTTATGGATCTCGAGCATATGGATGTGCACTGCAAGTTTGGTGTGTCGAGGGTAAGTCGTTCTAAAGATACCTTGTTAACGAGAAAGCTGTGACGGAGAGACGGACAGACGGACGTACATGACGGCGACAATAACCTTCGGCCAAATTTTGGCCGATGGGTAAAAAAGTGATGTATAAATACCTAATATCGATCGATTTTCAGTCGTGAATTTTACAAGGGATTTTTGTAAATAAACGACTGAATCGATATTTGTGTTGTGCTAATTTTATTTAAATCGCGATTCGCTCCAGGAAAAATAAACGATTGAAAGCCTATTCATAACGATCGAGGATTATCGGAAGTGATGCGGCCATGGTCTGGCTAGGAAGCTCACCTCCAATATTCAGTTACAACGCATATAAGGGAAATGGGAAGAGGTGCCGACATACTGGCAGAGCCACATGACTTCACAGTATAGTCCTGTGGTTAACCTATTCTAAAGCACATACCAAGAATCTAACGATTCCTGATATGTGTTGTATCTCAGGTACACTTCATGTGACAACTTGGATGACATGACCACACGGCCCCTAGCACCGGCATCAGCGGTATTAGATACAAATCTATAGAGCTATGATTGAAATCCTCTGACAACTCGTATATTGGTAAATGGTGAGCTGTGTCGCTGTGACAACTCATGCACTGACGATTGGTGAGCTGTATCGTCGTCAGATGAAAATGACCGCATTTAACACAAAAGACTAGTCTGTAAAGGCCGATGTCGACCCAGCATCAACTTTCCACAATGCCAACATATATCAAAGTCCAAAAGGTCTGTAAGGGGGCGGGCCGCGGGGACGAAACGTCCACCAGCAGAATCTCGTCATATACAGGCAAAAATTACAACGCATATAAGTGGGAAGAGGTGCCGACATACTGACAGAGCCACATGACTTCACAGTATAGTAACCATTTGTCGTGAACGCTGGTGTGAATAAGAGTATTTAACTTTATTTAATAGCCAAAAAAATTTTTTTTTAAATTTAAAAAAAAAGGAAAAAAAGATTCATGGAGCCAAAAAAAATCTTTTTCATTTTCTATGTTTTTTTAACAATTAAAAATTGAAATTATTGAAAAAAAGGGTGTAAATTACCACCCTATCCAGGTAAGGAAGGTTGATGGAATAGCCAAATTTTTTTTTTAAAAATGGACCAATGGGGTCGAGTGAGGTATCAAATTGAAGCTTATGTGAAGGGGCATCTAATGGGCTGGGTGTGGGGTTGACATATCGGCCTTCTGCGCATGCGCGGCGGCCGAAGGGTATGAAAATAGCCTTTTTGGAGCTAGGGGAGCCCCTAGTGGACCGATGGGGTCGAATGAGGTATCAAAGTGAAGCATTCATGAAGGGGCATCTAATGGACTGGGTGTGGGGTTGAACTATCGGCATTCTGCGCATGCGCGGCGGCCGAAGGGTATGGAAATAGACGTTTTGGAGCTAGGAAGCCCCTAATGGACCAATGGGGTCGAGTAAGGTATCAAAGTGAAGCTTATGTGAAGGGGCATCTGATGGACTGGGTGTGGGGTTGAACTATCGGCATTCTGCGCATGCGCGATGGCCGAAGGGTATGGAAATAGACGTTTTGGAGCTAGGAAAGCCCCTAATGGACCAATGGGGTCGAGTAAGGTATCAAAGTGAAGCTTATGTGAAGGGGCATCTGATGGACTGGGTGTGGGTTGAAATATCGTGGAGGTGTGCGCATGCGCGGTGGCCGAAGGGTATGAAAATAGCCTTTTTGAAGCTAGGGGAGCCCCTAGTGGACCGATGGGGGCGAGTGAGGTATCAATGTGAAGCATTCATGAAGGGGCATCTAATGGACTGGGTGTGGGGTTGAAATAGCGGCCTTCTGCGCATGCGCGGTGGCCGAAGGGTATGAAAATAGCTTTTTGGAGCTAGGGGAGCCCCTAGTGGACCGATGGGGTCGAGTGAGGTATCAATGTGAAGCATTCATGAAGGGGCATCTAATGGGCTGGGTGTGGGGTTGACATATCGGCCTTCTGCGCATGCGCGGCGGCCGAAGGGTATGAAAATAGCCGTTTTGGAGCTAGGGGAGCCCCTAATGGTCGAATGGGGTCGAGTGAGGTATCAAAGTGAAGCCTAGGTGAAGGGGTATTTGATGGCTGGGTGGGTGCATGTAAAATTTTTCCTGAAAAAAAAAATACGGAACACGGACTTTATCGAAAAACCTGGGAAAATGCCTATATGGGGTATGAGGGGTATATAGGTCGCCGGGCTTAACGGGGCTTGTCTATCAACAGAGTTATCTTCCCCTAGTTCCAGGGTGGGTGTATGTAAAAATTTTCCTGAAAAAATACGGAATACGGACTTTATCCTAAATTACGGGAAAATGCCTATATGGGGTATGGGGGGTATAGGACCATCCTGGGAAACCTACTTCTATACATTTGCGGTAGGGTTGTGGGGTCTCGTTTTACTCGTCTCGTCATTTAGAACATGATAAGAAGTGTCCCCGTGCGAATCGGTGAAATTTTTGAAAAAATTCACCGAACCCCATATAGTCCCATACTGGGGTATAGGATCAATGTTTGTCCCCCTGGGAAACGTACTTCTATACATTTGCGGTAGGGTTGTTGGGTCACGTTTTACTCGTCTCGTCATTTAGAACATGATAGGAAGTGTCCCCGTGCGAATCGGTGAAATTTTTGAAAAAAGTCACCGAGCCCCATATAGTCCCATACTGGGGTACAGGTTCAATGTTTATCCCCCTGGGAAACGTAGTTCTATACATTTGCGGTAGGGTTGTGGGGTCTCGTTTTACTCGTCTCGTCATTTAGAACACGATAGGAAGTGTTGCGGAGCGAATCGGTGAAGTCACCGAGGCCTGGGTAGGCCCATAGGCCTATACTGCATGGCTATGGGTGTATAGGCCCATACGGGGTGGACATGTTGGAGTCTAGGTGAGTCCCTAATGGTCCAATGGGGTCGAGTGAGGTCTTATTTTGAAGCTCTCGTGGAGGAGCACTTGACTACACTAATGGTTCGTCCGTGTTCAATAGTCTACGCATGCGCAGTCTGGCCGTAGTATAGAAAACAGGCATTTTGGGTGCTATGTAGGGGTGTGTTTGGGTTAGAGATGAGCTAATCACGGTTCGAATGGGTCGTGTGAGGTGTCAAAGTGAAGCTTGTGTGGGGTAGAGTCAGAATGGTGTGTTTTTGAATGCATGTCGCGTTAATCTGCGCATGCGCAGTTGGTTGTAGTAAGTAAAGTGGCCATTTTGGGGCAGTGAAGGAAGGTATTTGGGGTCGAGATGGGCTATTCACGGTTCGAATGCGTCATCTGGTAGTTCTCGGGGTGTACATTCCGATTTGAGGGATGTTCGCGTCATCTGTGACGTCATCGGTGACGTCATCGGTACGAGTAGTAGCGAAAGTGGCCATTTTCGGGCAGTACATGAAGGTATTTGGGGTCGAGATGGGCTATTCACGGTTCGAATGCGTCCTGGAAGGTGTCATCTTGTAGTTCTCGGGGTGTACATTCCGATTTAAGGGATGTCCGCGTCATCTGTGACATCATCAGTGACGTCATCAGTACGAGTAGTAGCGAAAGGGGACATTTTGGGTGCTATGTAGCGGTGTGTTTGGGGTAGAGAGGCACCATCCTTGGTTCGAATGAGTCGTGGAGGGTGTCAAAGTGAAGCTTGTGTGGGGTAGAGTCAGAATGGCGTGTTTTTGAATGCAAGTCGCGTCAATCTGCGCATGCGCAGTTGGTTGTAGTAAGTAAAGTGGCCATTTTGGGGCAGTACATGAAGGTGTTGGGGTAGAGAGGGACCATCCTTGGTCCGAATGCATCGTGTGAGGTGTCATTTTGTTGCTCTCGGGGTGTTCATTCCGATTTGAGGGATGTCCGCGTCAGCTGTGACGTCATCTGTGACGTCATCGGTACGAGTAGTAGCGAAAGTGGACATTTTGTGGGTGCGTGGGGGTGAGTTTGGTGTAGATAGGGACTATCCTTAGTCCGAATGCGTCGTGTGAAGTGTCATTTTGTAGCTCTCGAGGTGTACATTCCGAGTTGAGGCATGTCCGAAGCATCTGTGACGTCATTGTTGACGTCATCAGTAGGAGTAGTAGCGAAAGTGGACATTTTGGGGCAGTGAAGGAAGGTATTCGGAGTAGAGAGGAACCATCCTTGGTCCGAATGCGTCCTGAGAGGTGTCATGTTGTAGCTCTCGGGGTGTACATTCCGAATTGAGGGATATCCACAGCATCTGTGACGTCATTGGTGACGTCATCAGTACGAGTAGTAGCGAAAGTGAGCATTTTGGGGCAGTGAAGGATGGTATTTGGTGTAGAGATGGACCATCCGCGGTGCGAATGCGTCGTGTGAGGTGTCATCTTGTAGCAACGTCCACCAACGCCATTCTTAATGCTTCAACGCCCAAGTGAAATAGCTCAGAAGCTCTGATATTCCATGGAATTGTCACTAATTCTTCGAAATGCAGTGACGCCAGTCGACGCCCGTCGTTACACCTTAACACTCTAACATAACACCATGATATAGACCTGACAGAGAACAACAACAGCAACAACAACAATGATCACACATAAGAGAACAACAACAACAAGAAGTTTTTTTTCATATAGTTTATTCTCCCCAATGTTACATCATACCCACGTTGGGGAGCCGCGTTGGGTATATTTACAATTCAAGAATATTCTTGTCCAATCAGAGGCCACCATTTGCATCTGTCATATTCGTTCCTGTCCGTTAGATGTATTCTCGGCTACTCTTGTCCAATCAGAAGTCGCCATTTCAGAAAGTTCCATCTTCGGCCATGTTCGCTCTGAACCGTTTGTTCTAATCGTCATCGGACAGGCCAGGATACCGTTGAGGAAACATATCCTCAGATAGTTGTTTGCGCATTCCGAGTATCTATCAGTGCACGGGTGAATACTTTCATCCGATGGGGGTGGTGGGTCAGTTTAACCACGAAGAACGTAACATTGGTGACCCTCTCCACTATCCACTTGGTGTTGGGACGCTGTTCATAGGCCCATTCTAAGGGATCCACAGTGTCCAGTTGGGTCAGCATCGTCTCTAGCGACGCCCGATTGGTGATTGTGAAAGGATGGTCGTACACTGGGTTGATGGCACTGGAATAGAAATAGCACAATTCACGCGTCATCTTATGGCATAAGATGTACCCAAATGCTACATTTAATGTGAAGGATGTAGGTTGGTCATTGAAGATGGCTTCCACGTAGCTGCGTAGACGGGCGAGGTCGGTCAGCGGAAATTGTACAAGTCCAATATAGGGCGATGACGGTGGAAGCAGTGTCGGATCATGGACCAATGGCGTCGATACATCTCACTCACTGGATGATCTTCGGGTAAGAGATCGCTGGAAACATCCACCGCATCTTCCAGAAAATGTTCGTTGTTGTCAGGTGTATGACTGGAAACAGTGATGCTAGGGACCGGCTGGATATCTAGGCTCTTCTGAGCTGTGGGTATAGGCGGGCTCTCCGTGATCGCATCACCAGTGGCATTCTCCTCCCCGGGTTCATCTTCAGTGGATCTGTCCCTCCTGGGTACCTCTTTAGTGGAAAGTTGTCCCTCATGCCGTGGTGATGCACCATGAATCAAACGCTCATGCCGTTTTAACTGACTGGGTCATTTGAAGAGTTGACCACATTCTTCGCATCGACGCTTGGATGGCCCATGAATTGAACGTTCATGGCGCTGTAAATGATCTGGGCGCTGAAACGACAGTGTAGGCCTACATATCGTACAGCTATACCGGGCGGTTCCATCGTGCTTGGTAGCCTCATGGCGGCGCAAGTCGTGCCGGCGAGTGAATGATTTCGAGCACGTAGTACAAGTGAACATCTTGGTGGTTGACAGAGTGTCTGATGAAACGGCCAGGCCGTTTCCTTTTTATAGCAAGCTAGCTGTTGATCTATTTTTAGCACAATCAGTTCTAAACTAGGGGAAAACCCCTATCACCTCTAGCCAAAAGGGCTAATATCGGTCCCCGGCTTATTGGGATCTGCCTATCAAGTCAATGGGGTGATGTGAATAACAACAAGTTCAGCAATGTTCATACAGTTTATTATCCCCAATGTTACATCATACCCAGGCTGGGGGAGCCGCCCTGGGTATGTTTAGTATGTTCGCATTCGAAATATCAAACACCGTGTTTTATTATTCAACGCATCGTCACATCAGGCACAAGTGTTTAACGAGCTCAAGTCAACGATCAGCATGTAGACATAGAGAGTATGTACGGCATGAGACTATGTGCGGCATCTTATGGTATTCATCAGTGCGCGGGTGACGCATTCAACCGATGGCGGTGGTCGGTCAGCTTGGTAAGGAAGAACGTGGCATTGGTGACCTTCTCTACGACCCATTGTATGTTGGGGCGTTGACGATGTGCCCATCTCAAGGGTTCCACGGTGTCCAGTATCTCCAGCATCGTCTCTAGTGACCTCCGGTTAATGATGGTGAGCGGTTGGTCAAACACATGGCTGTTATTACTGGCATAATCATACCGTAACTGGTCCGTCTTTTTGTGACGTAAGATGTACCCGAAAGCAACGTTCAATTTGAAGGCCGTAGTTTGATCTTTGAAGATGGCTTCCACGTAGCTGCGTAGACGGGTGAGGTGGGTCAGTGGGAAATTGTAGATATCTGGAATGGGGCGATCACGGTGGAAAATGTGCCGTATCATGGGCCATTGGCGCCGATCGATGTCATTCACTGGATGGGCGTCCTGTAACAGATCGCTGGGAATATCCACTGCATCTTCCAGAAAATGTCCGATGTCGTCAGGCGTATGACTGGCAACAGCAATGCTAGGGACTGGCTGGATATCTAGGCTCTTCTGAACTGTGGGTATAGGCGGGCTCTCCGTGATCGCATCACCAATGGCGTTCGTCTCCCCGGGCTTATCTTCACTGGGTCTCACCTTCCGCGGCTCCTCTTCAGTAGGAAGTTGTCGCCCAAACCGTAGAGACGGACCATGAATCAAACGCTGATGCCGTCTTAACTGACTGCGTCGTTTGAAGAGTTGACCACATTCATTACATTGTTCCTTCGCGCCCTCGTGGAGTGAGCGTTCGTGGCGCAGTAAAGCATCTTCCCGATTAAATAACCGTGCGCAGGTTATACAAGTATATAGTGTACCGTTGTGGGTGGAGGCCTCGTGGCGTCGCAAATCTTCTGGGCGAGTAAACTGCTTCTGGCAAGTTGTGCAAGTGAACATCTTGGTGGTTGACAGAGTGTCTGATGAAACAGCCAGGCCGCTTCCCTTTTATAGCACGCTAGCTGGTAATCTATTTTTAGCACACTCTACCCCAAGTCGAGGATCGAGACTGGTGTACTGGTGTACGACTGAGCGGCATTGCGCGCATGAAGACCCTCATGCATACCTCAATGCAGGCGCAGACGCGAAGTGCCCGGATGTAAAAATGACGTCACTTCCGGTTTGGGTGAATGGAGCGTGACGTTTGGACATGTCCAGACTTGTCTGACCGCCATTGTTGGAAAATGGCGGATAATGGCGGAAGGTGGCCGCCATTGTGGGAAAATGGCGGCTAATGGCGGCTAATGCCGGAAGGTGACCGCCATTGTGGAAAACCCCACAGACAGGTCAGAACATGCATTTCTATGATGTTCACGCATAATAAAAGGATTGATCTGTAATCTGTCTTGTTGTTGTTGCTCTCTATTTTGGACTAACCCATCATAATAGTACGTATCACGGACTACACCCGACGTCTAGGCGCGCATGTGTAACATGGTCTATAAAACACGTCTCTCGGGATCAC